>PVJA010012727.1:0-51156 GCA_004027025.1 Myocastor coypus | reverse complement strand
GTCACCACTTCTCATTGTCTTACCTCATTGGAAATCATACATAACCCACAAAGTGGGTTAACCCTATTAACTGACTCCCCCCTTAGTCTGTTACAAGTGTGCCTCACTTTAAGCAAAACGCACAGCTTGCTGGAACAACAGTCATTCTTCATAAAAGGATCTGCTTGTGGAATTCTTTGCATAATAAAGCTTCTTTCGCCCTTTGAAAGTATTCAAATCATAGAAATTAATTTCACAACTTTTTGGCATGTCAAAGTTTTGTAAAATGAGGTACACCTGTGCTTGTGCTCATTTTATTGAAATTGCCTCATTAATTTGTGGATGTTTCATATTTTTCAGTTTGCCATTAACATTTCATTATGTCAGGTTAATTTACTCCTTGTTCTTGTTTGAAGGAGTATTTTTAGGTGTATTTTGTAATCTCTCATACCAAACTGGCTTGGCTTGAGAATCCTGTCAGCATGACTCAAAAGTTAAAATACAGGTCCTAAGCTTGCAGAACACATGCCCACCTCTCAGAGGAGACAGCATGCCAACATGCCCCAGAAGACCCCCGCCCTTGGCAGGAAGTACATGTGACAGTCAAAATACAAAGTTACCGGTAATCAGATAAAGTATAAGACTCCATGTTACTCCCTCACAGTCATGGCGCAGGTCAGTTTGTGGCTTGAGGACCATTTCTATTCATCTAGGTCCCTGGTGGCAAACCTGTGGCACCCGTGCCACAGCTGACTGGCTGTTATAGAAAGCTCTAGACGGTTTGCTGTCACTGTTCTAGGTGAATCTACCCAGAGACATGCTAGAACAGAGGGTGCCAGTGGTGTCCCCAAGCCAGTGTGGTTCCCTTGTCTTCCTACTAACTCTTGCCGTGGCTATGACATTCCTGTATATTGTGTATCAGTGAGTTTAGGTGCACTATATTGATCACAGAGGTACTTCTGAGTTTGTCTTTAGGGTGCCTGTACTGCAAAAGCCTCAGGGTGCCTACCGTTTCTCACCCACATGTGCCCGAAACTGCAGAGGTTCCCAGCCACCACACTTGCCAGCTCCCACAGCACCTTCCAGGGCTTTAGGTAACTGTCCTCCCAACTCCCCTTGTGTTCTCTACCATGCGTAGCTGGTTTTGAGTTGAAGCGGTTCCTTCAGGAGTCCAGTTCACCGGCCAGGCTGTTTACTTTCCACATTGGGCACTTTTGTTGTATTAACTGAAAAACAGCCCCATGTTTTAATCAGTATGAGAGATGATCTTGATAGGATGAAATTCCAATTACTATTTAGCAGACTTGATAGAAATTCAGTTACTCCATGTACCTTTCTTAGCTTCCTTCATCCCATGTTTTGACCATTTTTCTTCTGCCCTTGGCTGACCTGCATGTTCCTCGCAGTGTAACTTCTTGGTGTTTGCGCTTTGCTTTGTTTTCAAATTTAAATTGTGAGATACACTTTCAAACCTATCTAAGAAATAGCCCTGATATTTCAATGGCTTCTACAGAATAGGTTTGACAGATGTAAGTCTTCAATTCTTTGGCTTTGGTTTTTGTGCCTGTTAGTTTTACACACATTCATTATGAGGAAGACATCACCATCAGTCTGTTGTTTATTTTTTCAAGCTCTAGTATGTTTTTAAAGCTCCATATTTCACTAAACAGTATATTCATTGAAATTGATGTGAGTGACTTTATGTTTTCACACTTGATACAGTTTCAGATGCTGCAATCTGCAGGAATAGCAGGGCTGGATTCAGGATGTTTAGCTGACTCATTGCAGAAAGTTACTCTATAAGAAAGTGAATCAAGGCAGGGAAGACAGATTTAAGTACCATGCAGCTCAAAATGACAATTACATTGTCATTTTCATTGTGAATACTTTTAGGTTCTATATTGGCTGTGATCTTTGTACTAACTGGTATCATGGAGAATGTGTTGGCATCACAGAAAAGGAGGCTAAGAAAATGGATGTGTACATCTGTAATGATTGTAAACGGGCACAAGAGGGCAGCAGTGAGGAATTGTACTGTATCTGCAGAACACCTTATGATGAGTCACAGTGAGTTCTGATAAGAGCATCATCTTTAATACTGTAGGAAGCCAAATTGCTCGGACTGGTTATTTATTTTAAAGTAAAAAGAAAGATATTTTTCTGCATTTATTATACACATTACAAATTCCTTTCCATTTTTTCTCTTTTCCTCTCTTTACCTCCCCTTCAAAATTGGTGTTGCTTCATAGTGAATGCTTGAAATGCACTGGGGGGAATTTGATTTAATGGTAGATTGGATTCTTCAATATTTTAACAGAAATTAATGAGATTAAAATAGCCTGACTCATTTGAACTTTGTCAGTGTTTGAAATGGTGCTTTATTATAGGTTAGAAGAACACTAATTTTGGTATAATCTCTGAAACTCAGTTATTACTTTACAGGATTTTGAACTCCCATTTGATATGGTAATAGTTGAAAGATTTTTTGCTTCATTTAGTTTTGAGCTTTAAAATCAATTAAATGTTTCACATTTTCTTCCAATTGATTTTTCAATATTACACAGTGTTCTTAGTAAACTTGTACTGCTTGTTCTTAACATCAGAAATACTAAATTAACACATTTCATTGTCAATCTTAAGAGAAAAAAAACAACTATAATATATTAAAAAGCTATTTCATATCCCAGGTTTAGCCCATTTTCAGTTGCATGTTTTATTTTCAAAAGCAAATAATAAAACAATGTTATCTCATCTACCATGGACTCACATTTCCACTTCAAATCTTACAGATTTTATATCGGCTGTGATCGGTGTCAGAATTGGTACCATGGGCGCTGTGTTGGCATCTTGCAGAGTGAGGCAGAGCTCATTGATGAGTATGTCTGCCCACAGTGCCAGTCAACAGAGGACGCCATGACAGTGCTTACACCGCTAACAGAGAAGGATTATGAGGGCTTAAAGAGGGTACTGCGCTCCTTACAGGTGAGAACCCCTGAGCAGCACTTGAAAAGGAAACCAGCCTGCAAGACTTTAGGAAAACACTTCTTCTAAGGTTTGAATTTCCTGCTTGTGTCTGGTTATTTGCTCACTCCAGCTTTTGGGTTGGAGGACTTGACAAGCTTTGGTCCTCTGCATGCCAGTGGTATGAGATGGACCGTTTTCACACACCCACCTCAGCTCTTGCTTGTGTAGCAGTCTCTGTTAAAGGACTCAGCTTGTGTTGTTGCTTTAACTTTAGGGTTTCTAGAGATGTTATTTTGTGGCCATAGATTGGAGGACAGTTATTCTAGTTACTCCCTTTATTAGAAATAAAAAAGGGAAGGGGCTAGGGAGATAGCTCCGTGGTATAAGTGCCTGCCTGGCAAGTGCAAGGTTGTGAATTTGAATCCCAGTCATGCAGAAAGAGAGAGAGAGAGACAGAGAGAGAGAGAGGAGGGAGCAGGGAGCAGACATGGTGGTTCTAAGATTGGAGGGTGTTAGAGAAATAATCAAAACAGAGCATTCAACTATAACTTTTCTCCTGTCATAATCAAAATCACAGAGTTGGAGGAGCTGAGAAGAGACTCAGAATCTTCTCAGTGGCTGAGTGTCCATATTGCTGCCACTTTATTACCCAGCAGTAGTGACCATTTTACTCAGACCTTGCCCACCAGAGCTTCACGGGAGCAATGATGCCAGCGTCGTTCAGAGGCAGGTCACCCTGCAGGAGTCAGGGCACACCCTCCATGGTCCTAGGCTACTGCTCTACTCCACATGGCAAGGGCCTCAGACCATATTAGAGAACTGTCATCACAGGATGAGATCATCAAGTGCTTTACAACTAAAGCAGAAATCATCTCATAAGAAATTTCATCTCTCAAATATAAAACTAACGTGAAATTCAAGAATTTATTGATATAGTAACTCAGTTGAGAACTGTAATAGTATTTCCACCTGATGGTAATGATGCCTGTTTTTTATTTACAGGCGCATAAGATGGCCTGGCCTTTCCTTGAGCCAGTAGACCCTAATGATGCACCAGATTATTATGGTGTTATTAAAGAACCTATGGGTAAGTACTGGCATTAAATGTGAAGTTCTTCAGCAGTCTCAAGAGGGGATAATACTTATCATCCATACACCTGAGATCTTATGAGGGTCTCTTGAGCAAAGCTGGTGGGAGTACAAATTTTATTTATTTATTTATTTATTTTTTGAGACAGTGTCTCGCTATGCAGCTCAGGCTGGCCTTGAGCTCATTTTTGTAGCCCAGGCTGGTCTCAAACTCGCACTGATCCTCTTGCCTCAGCCTCTCAAATGCTAGAATTACAGGTATAGAGAGTACAAATTAACGTAGTCACTTTGAGGAATAAATTGGAAATATCAGTTTAAATGTGCATGCCCTTGGAACCCAATAGTTTCATTTCTTAGAATATAATTTGCGAGACTGAGGAGATAGCTCCGTAGCACAAATGCCTGCCTGACAAGTACAAGGTCCTAAAGTTTGAACCCGCCCTCCCCCCAAAAAAGAATGTAATTTTGAAGTGTTTATAACTGCAGAAACTTTGGAAACAACATAGCTATCCATAGAGTAGCTGTATCACATGATGTGAGTATAGTATTCTGCAGCTATCTAAAAGAATGCATATCTGTGAGGAGGTTGGATTCTGTCCAACTGAGTTATCCTTCCCTGTCACCTCTTCATCTTTTCCTGAGGGATAGTGAAATCATTGATTTACTACCTACAGTAGGGATCCAAGAGAAGATAGAATTACTTCCCAGGGAAAAACTGATAATAAAAGTTATAGCTAATTGTGTTAAATAAACAGCTGTAAGTGCTTGTATTTAAAAAAGAAAAATATAATGCCAAGCATGGTGGTGCATGCCTGTAATTCCAGCACTTGGGAAGCTGAGGCAGGAGGATCAGTGTGAGTTCGAGACCAGCCTGCGCTACAAAAGTGAACTCAAGGCCAGCCTGAACCGCATAGCAAAACTCTGTCTCAAAAAGACAAAAAAAAGAAAAAAGAAAAATGTAGGCTGGCAAGGTAGCTCAGTGCTCTCAAGTGTCTGCTTAGGCAAGTACACAGTGACCATGGTTCAATCCCCAGCACCACATGTTGCACCAGCCCCACCCTCAGGGCAGGCTGAGGTAGCCATAACATACATAAATGAAAATAAATAAAACATACAAAAATAAATAAATAAAATGTATCTCTACCTGGGTGTGGTGGCACACGCCCATAGTCCCAGTAGTGGGAGGCTGAGGCAGGAGGATTCTTATGACTTCAAGCCAACCTGGGCTACAAAGTGAGCTCAGGGCCAGCCTGAGCTGCATAGTGAGACCTTGTCTCAAAAAAGATGGGTAGGTAGATAGATAGATAGATAGATAGATAGACAGACAGACAGACAGACAGACAGACAGACAGAGTAGTTTCCTTTAGGGATATGAAGGCCCTGTCAAGATCAGCAGTAGCTTTTCATAAGCAGAAATGAGTTTATTTGAGTTACCATGTTCTGTAAATACTTGGTAAACTTAGTACTTTTTCATATCAGGTGTGTTAAAGCCCTATTTTTTGGGACTTTTTGTGTGTTAGGGATGGAATGCAGGCCCTCCTCATGCCAGGCGGAATTTTAATTGTGTAAAATTAGGACACTTCATTTGGTCATCCCCATTAAAGAGGTTTGGCTTTGTTTTGTTTTCTGGTGTTTTTGCTTGTACTGCCAATGTGGCAGGGAACCTCAGAATCGTGTATCTAGTTGTTTGCTTAGAAAAATTAATAGAACTAGGGGCTAGGAAGATAGCTAGCTCCATGGCACAAGTGCCTGACTGGCAAGTGCAAGTCTGAGTTTGAAGCCCAGTACCCCCAAAAAAAATTAATAGAACTAGAATTTTCATCTTTATTTTTTTTTCATCTTTAAAAATACTTCCAATCTATATATAATAATCTGAACTAGTTTCCACTAGTATATGGAAATGTAGAGACATCTACAGCCTTTCTCTGTACTCTGAAAACACTGAGGAGCTGCGGATGTGGCTCAGTGGGACAGAGCTTCCTTGCCTGGTGTGAGGCTTTGGGTTCAATCCCTAGTATTGTGAAAGTAAGTACATAATAGTGGAGATGATCATGTTTAAGGGAAATTTGTTTTAATCTTTGAAACTATTGGTCTTTTTATTTGTTTAAGGAATTAATTTTTTTTTTTTTTTTTTTTTTTTGAGACAGGGTCTCGCTATGCAGTTGAGGCTGGTCCTGAGCTCACTTTTGTAGCCCAGGCTGGTCTCGAACTCGCACCAATCCTCCTGCCTCAGCCTCCCGAGTGCTGGGATTACAGGCGGGCACCACCATGCCCGGCTTTTTTTTTTTTTTTTTATATATATATACTAGGAATCGAACTCAGGACCTTGAGCTTGCCAGGAAGGCACTTGTAAAACTGTCCTAAAGTAATACATGTTTGTTGGGTGGCTGAGGCCAGAGGATTACTATGAATTTGAGGCCAGCCTGGGCAAGACCCTGTGCAAAATACCAAAGAACAGAGAGGGAGGGAAGGAGAGAAGAATGAAATATGTTTGATGTATAGATGTAGATCTAGGATTGTAAGCTGTAATGTTTACCATTGCTAAGTAGCATATACCAAAAATAATCACTAAAAAGTATAAAATATTTAAAATAATAATAATCATCACTATAAAAGTTTAGGGCTAGGGAGATAGCTCAGTAGGGTAAGTGCTTGCCTCACAAGCACTAAGGTCCTGAGTTAAATCCCTGGTTCCACAAAGAAAAAAAAAAAAAATACTATAAAAGCTTAAATTAGCTAAGCAAGGTAGCACATCCTATAATTTCACACTTAGAAGACAGAGGCAGTAAGATTACAAATTCAAGCCCATGCCAGGTAATTAGCCAGGACCTGTCTCAAAAATAAACGCATAAAAAGAGCTGGAGATAAGGTCAGTGCTAGAGGGCCACCACGCTCCATCCCCAGTAATCCCCTCCATGCACAGCTTACAGTTGTTAACACGTTAATCACCGTTGAGTAACAATAACAGTAATATGAAAATCCCAAGACAAAAGTGGGCAAAACACATGAATAGGAAACTCTGGGGGGTGGGGACCCTCTGTTTAATACTGAAACTAGTAGAAATTAGAAATCATAACCCTCCCGTTAGCAGAAGTCGAGCCCTCTTCCTCCAGTTCCTTTACTTTGCTTCAGTGGCTCAGAGGCACACCTATAATTGCCAACTTCTTATAAAGAGCATCACAAAGGACCTGGAAGAGCATCAGATGGAGAAATGGCTAAGACGGCACACAGGAAAGTGCTGCAGCGCTCCCCTTCTTGTCTTCTCTTGGCGCTGGCATCAAGCAGAACCCTGCAGGCTCAGCTGTCTGCCACTCTTAGAATCTGCTTCTTTTATGTAGTTTTCTTGGCAGGAGCTGGAGTATTGTTTTTTGTTGTTGTTTTGTTTGTTTGTTTGTTTGTTTTTGTAGGACCGGGGTTTGAACTCAGGAACTTGTACTTGTGAGGCAGGCACTTGTGCCACGGAGCTATGTCCCCAGCCCCTGGTTTACTTTTTTGAGACAGGCTCTCACTATGTAGCACAGGCTGCTCTTGAATTCATGGTGATCTTCCTGCCTAAGCCTCTAAAGTGGTATACTATGGGCATGCGCTCAGTTTCTTTTGGGTTTCAATGGCATGTTCATTATCATAGGCATGGCATGAGTAGTTAAATAGCTGGCCGGGGCTGGTGAGACAGCTCAGCAGTCTAAAGCACCCACTTAGGCAAGATTAGGCAAGGACACAGGGACCACAGTTTGATCCCTGGCACCACATGCCATGCCAGTCCCACCCTCAGGGTGGGCTGAGCCATCCACACAAAATAAAGAAATAAATATAAATAGCTGACCATGGGTGATAGACAGCCTTTTCCCTTCCCAGAGGTAGAACTAGGGGCTCCGGCCCCCCTAGCCATGCCCTGGTCTTCCTGGTGAGCAGCTGCAACTTGAAATTGCCTAGGGACCTCTAGCCATGGAACAGCTCAGTAACATGCAGAAGGGCTTGGGAGCCGAATTCTGGGAAATGTGATGCAGACTATGTATTTCAGTGTCATACCTGCCTGCCCCCAGTGATGCGCACTGGTTCAGCATCCTGCCTGTACTTCACTTACCATATTTTTATTTGTATCTTTTGGGTTCATTACAAAGAACAGGTCTTCATCTGACTGTAGATTAAGGAAACCATATCCATGGGATCTAGGTATAGCTAATCATACTACATTTCCATGTGTGAGCAGCATAATGTGTACAGAGAGGAGGTGGGAATGGTAACTTTGGAACAGAACTGCTGTGGACTGGCTCTACAGTCCTCACTGGATTCAGGCTTAGGCACCACTGTTTCTGTCCTGGCCCTGCCCCCCTCCAGGAAGCACTGAGCTACATCCCCAGCCCTTTCTATTTTTTGTACTGTAGGGAAGGTTCTCCTTGGTTTATCGGAGGCATTCCTGAGCTTGCAGTCTTGCCCTCGTGTACCACATGGCTGTGATGACAGACCTGTGCTGCCCTCTGGCTCTTACTCGGTTTGATGTCACTTGTCATATGTGACAGGTGATACTAATCACCATGGTAATGGTATAGTGTCTACAAAAAGAAATGTCAGATGGAAATACTAAAAGAGACTTTTTTTTTTGAATGGCTGGCTCAGCCTTCCCTGAGGGCAGGGCTGGCGCAGCATGTGGTGCCGGGAAACATGGTCCCTGTGGCAGCCTAAGCTTTCCTAAGCAGGCTCCTTAGACCACTGAGCCATCCCACCAGCCCTAAAAGAGCCTTTTTAATAGCAGTCAGGAATTACATTTTAGAACCCCATCAAAAATAGAGGGCTAGGGGGCCTGGCGGGATGGCTCAGTGGTCTAAAGCGCCTGCTTGGGAAAGCTTGGGTGGCTTCAGGGACCACAGTTCGATCCCTGGCACCACATGCTGCGCCAGCCCTGCCCTCGGGGTGGGCTGAGCCAGCCAAAAAAATGAGTGAATAAGCAAACAAAAGTTCTGAAACAAGAAAAAAATAAAATAAAATAAAAAATTATTTTAAAAAAGGGCTAAGGCTGGTGAGATAGCTCAGTCGTCTAAAGTGCCTGCTTAGGCAAGCTTAGGCAACCTTAGAGACCTTGGTTTAATCCCCAGCACCACATGCTGCGCCATCCCCAGGGCAGGCTGAGCCGCCATAACAACATAACATCACATAACATGACTAAAGTAAGTTTAAAAAGAGGAATTGGTGCCAGGTGTGGTGGCATATGCCTGTAATCCCAGCACTTGGGAGGCTGAGGCAAGAGGATGAGTGCGAGTTTGAGACTAGTCTGGGCTACAAAAGTGAGCTCAAGGCCAGTCTGAACTGTATAGTAAGACCCTGTCTCAAAAAGAAAAAAAAAAATAATAAGGGCTAGGGAGAAAGCTCATCTGAGCACCTAACTGGCAAGCACAAGGACCCAGGTTTCATCCCAGGTGCAGCATGCTGTACTGGCCTTGGAACCCTGGGTGCACTATGCGGAGCCACCAAAACCAGGCATGATAGTGCACCCTTGAAATTCCAGCATTGGGAAGGCTGAGACAGAAGGATCACACTATGTGTGAGCTGCACAGCAAGGCCCTATACCAAATAAATAAAAGATCTAAGTAAAAATAAAGTAGAAAGGGGCTGGAGAGATAGCTTCATGGCACAAGTGCCTACCTGGCAAGTGAAAGGTCATGAGTTCAAACCCCAGTCCTGGGGGGAAAAAAAGTAAAACAAGAGTTAGTGTAGGGGCTGGGGATTTGGCTCAGCGGTAGAATGCTTTCCTTGAGAGCTAGAAGCCCTGGGTTCGGTCCTCAGCACCAAAAAAAGAATAAAACCTCCTGTAAAAAAGTTCCACCAAAAAGAGTTAGTGTATTCTTCACAAAGTACAAAAACATTCTCCATCAGTAAAGCTGCTGGTCCTGGAAGTATACACTTACACTTGTTAAAACTGCAAGGTGGGCTGGGGAGATAGCTCAATAGAATAAGCATTTGCCTGGCAAGCACAAGGGCCTGAGTTCAATCTCCAGTTATAAAACAAACAAATATAAGCTACAGAATTCTTTAAAAAAAAAAAAAAAAAAATAGATAACTGCAAGGTGATCTTATACTGGAAAACATAAAAGCTTTGAAAATGTTTACACTTTGTGTTTTTAAGACCTAGCCACCATGGAAGAACGAGTACAAAGACGGTATTATGAGAAGCTGACAGAATTTGTGGCAGATATGACCAAAATTTTTGATAACTGTCGTTACTACAATCCAAGTGACTCCCCTTTTTACCAGTGTGCAGAAGTTCTTGAATCATTCTTTGTACAGAAATTGAAAGGATTCAAGGCTAGCAGGTAAGCAGATGTGTTCTGTGCTGTGGCCTAATTCTGCTCTTAAACTTTTGCTGTCCTGTCTAAGGAATCGTCCAGTGCACTCTGATACATTTTAAGCTAAATTTAAGACCAGCATTATGGTACACAAATGGGGAAGAGTGGACAGGCTCACTAATGAGAAATTCCTGGGTTTGTTTTGAAGTGACCTTAAAATTAAAGTCATTTTTAAAATTTCAACAAGTGCCTGTTGTTGCCTGCTTCTGAAGGCTGGTGCCACAGTGCTCCCCATGCAGTGGGCATGCACTCGCCTTCAGGCTGTATTGGGGGGGGACTGGAGACTATTCTGTGGGGGCTCAGGAGGGGGTACACAGGTGCTTATGCCTGATTTATGTGTGCTGAAGTTATAATGCTCTAGTTTTTTGCATATGTATTCTGTAGGCAAAACTTCAAATCCTTAGGCCTTTTCCTTTGAATGTCTGATGACACTGAAATGTGTCACTGTGACCTTTGTGCTTTCTGATTCCAAACCACAACCCTCCTCTTGAGTCTATGCACTTTCTTCCTCCCATAGAAGCCTGGTTTCCTTTTCTGTGACAGCCATCACCATTCTTCAGCCATTGCTCACCACCTGCCCCCAACCCATGAGTTCCGTTTCCATGGACATTCAGGTTGGGCTGAGTAGGCCTGGGTCAGGCCTGCAAACTTAGGAGCTCCTGAGCATGTACATAACAGGCATAAGAAGGAGCATTCTGGGCTGCAGGGGCTTTAACTCCGCAGTGGAACACTTGAATCCAGGAGAATTGCTAGGGACAAAAGCTTACCCTCCTGTCTAGTACATTTCCTCCCTCCAGGGAATATATTTGAGGATATTTTGTTTTTTTCTCCTATAGCAAGGTAGTTACCAAGAGCTATATTTAAAAATGAAGCATACAAACAGCTAAAGCATGAAGTTACATTGCCAGAAAAGGATTGAAAAATTACAGTGAAAGAAAGAAGGGGCTGGGGAGATAGCTCCATGGCATAAGTGCCTGCCTGGCAAGTGCAAGATTGTGAGTTTGAACCCTGGTCCCGCAAAAAAAAAAAAAAGTAAAGAAGGGCAGGAGGGTGGCCAATGACCAAGAACAAAGAAAGTACCAAATCTTAAATGTCTCATGTTTGCCATTCATATATGTCAACTCATTTGTTGTCAAACTTAAAATGAAATGGGACTTAAAAGCATAATAAAATCCTCTGAAAAGAATGAATAAAATAATCCAGAAGATAAACCCACAGTATAAAGAGACTTCTTTGAAGTCTAATAGAAGACAAGAGAAAAGGAAAAGAGGATTTAACTCAAGATCAATATATGTGGGTTGGAAGTGGTCCTGGACCAGGGTTCGGCCAGAAACTTTACTTGATAACCTATAAGGGACACACCAGCCCCCACAGCAGCATGACCCAGCCCACTGTGTCAGCTGCGTTAATACCAAGAAACCCTCACTTCTCATTTAAAGGAAGACTTGCCTGTCAGCCCAGTGTATGTGTTCTCACTCAGCCTTCCTGGCCTACATGTCTGGTCCATAACTTGACTTTATAAAGTGTTAGACCCCAGGGACAGCCAGACCTAGAAGGCAAGCCTGTTGTGTGAAAGAGTAAGGTCAGAGGAGGGCTGGTAAATAGATGCCAGAGAAACATAATTTTTTAAAAGCAACCTCTGAGAGCCAGGGAGATAGCTCAGTGGAATCTGGATCACAATAAACAAATTATTAGGACTAATCTGAGAAGAAGAAAGAATCATTTGAAACAAGAAAAAAATAAAATTAAAATTAAAAAAAAAAAATGGGGCCTGGCAGGATGGCTCAGGGGTCTAAAGTGCCTGCTTAGGAAAGCTTGGGCGGCTGCAGGGACCACGGTTTGATTCCCGGCATCACATGCTGCGCCAGCCCTGCCCTCAGGGGGAGGGCTGCAAACAAAAGCTCTGAAACAAGAAAAAAAAAATTAAATTAAAAAAAAGAATCATTGGAAAAAACAAGTTATAATCAAATAACTCTCCCAACATAAAGATTAAAAAGATGAAAATTATGAAAGAAAAAAATGTGAGGGGCTGGGGAGATAGCTCCGAGGCACAAGTGCCTGCTGGGCAAGTGCAAGGTCGTGAGTTCGAACCCTGGTCCCACCAAAAAAAAAAATGTGATAGGTGCTGAGGAAATAGCTCAATGGTCTAAGCACCTATCTGGCGAGTGCAAGGATCTGGGTTCAGTCCCCAGTACTGCATGCCATGCCCCCCCCAGAACCCAGGACAAGCTGTGGCATTCCATGCCTATAATCCCAGCACTGGGAAGCCTGAGACAAGAGGGTCACTATGAGTGAGACCTGCGTAGCCAGACCTTGTACCTAAATAAATGATTTTTTAAAATAAATGATTTTCTTTAAAACAAATGTTATATGTGCAATGTTCATTTAATGGAAACTCCAGAAAGAATGGAGAAGACAAGAGGAAATTCCTGGCTGTAATGTCCTGAGCTCATGTGTGACACAGCGCACCAAGTCCAGAAGAACAAACCAGTTCGTTGGGCAGTAGTTCCTGAGGACTCGCTGTGTGCTAGCCCTGGGAAGGCAGCAGTAGTGCCCTCTCCTGGGTGGAGTTGACCTTCCTGTGGGAATTGGAGGAGCACAGTTGCTCTGCCTGATGACCAAGTAGAAAGAGACAGACAGTCACTGTGAAATTTCTACAGTTCGAAGGATAATGAAGTTCTTCTTCAGAAAACAAAGCAACTTACAAAATACCAAGTTAGACTGGTACAAGATGTCTCTACTACAGTAGAGAATGTTAAAAGATTATGGAGGAATGAATCCAAATGTTTAAGGAAATTTTTTCCAGCTTAGATGCATATGTAAATCCAAATGAGTACAGGGCACTTCATGGTTTTCTGAGTGTGAGGAAAAGGGATCCTTACTTGGCAGATTTCTCACAAGACACCTGCTGTAGCAGAAATAAGGATGCAGACAGAAAAGACCTAAAGTCCAGGACACCTGAGCACTGCTATGACCTGGGTTCCATTTGTACAGCAGGTCTGCACTGCAGGCTCCCAAATTGGAGCAGGAGAGTAGAGCTCTCTCGAGGCAGAATGACTGGTACACTAAATGATTTGGTTAAGATAGACTTAAGGCAGTGATTAAACTGAAGAACTTGAGAGAACAGAAAAGACAAAGTCCATAAGAAGTAAAAAAGTAGACAGGAATTCCCTTTTAGGTGCTATGAAGAAAAAACTTTACACAGTTAAAAAGTATAACAGTGATTTTCAGTTTTTATAAATAAGAGCATAAAACATAATTTTAAGTTAATGAGGAAATAAACCTGGACTCAAAACTGATAACTGGGGAAATAGTCAAACTCCATTTGCATTTGCCATACCAGGATGTAAACAAAATAGATACAACAAGAAATAACAGTATAGCAAGTCCACCCAAAGAACTGAATGGGAGTGTGCCAACCCATGGCATCTTGGCCTTTGGCTTGAGTGGAAAGAGGACCCAAGAGCCTGGCTGCCCTTCCAGCTACTGCATGCTTCTGATCTGCACCAAGGATATGAGGTGGCTTCTGCTGATGGAAGAGAGGAAGCCTGTGTGGTTCCCAGGGCTTGTGTCGGACAGGGGAACTTGAGCAAGCGGGCAGGGCCTAGTGGTTGGCTCTGTGCGGTCCCCTGGCCTCTTGGTGCTCTGGAGTCTGGGGGATCATTGCTGGGGACCAACTCAGTGCCTTTCATGTGCCAAGCACTTTCTGTGCCACTGAGCTACACCCCAGTCCACAAAAGCCACTTAGAATATAGTGGCCTTGCCATGTAGGCTATGGGGCTGCTTATATACTCAGATTTATATAATTTTCATTAAAGCACTTGGGAGCTAAACAAAAGTTCGCTCAACTATGCTTAAGTAAATTGCAGTTTTGGAGCCATGGAGATAGCTCAGTAGAATAAGCACTTGCCTGGCAAGTGCAGGGTCCTGAGTTCAATCCCCGGTACCGCTAAAAGAAAATAAAATAAATTGCAGCTTCAGGTGAAGGCAACTCACTCTTGCCTTTTAAGGGAATATCTGATATTTCCAGCTGTAAGGCAGCATGTAACATTAAATAGCCAGTCACTGAAACTTAGTTCCTCTGCCATATTTACCCATTTTTAATTTATGATCACCAATGTTGTTTGTACATTCTTTTCATTACTCTATTTTGTTGTGATTTGCCATTTATACCATCCATGTTCTTTCTTTTCTTACAGATTGTGATATCTTTAGTCTGAATTTTTACTGGAATCAGAGCTGGATGTTGGGTCACTGTTTGTTGTACCACATGGTTACCTAATTCAAAATTGCCCACAAAAGATTAGTTAATATAATTTTAATGTTGAAGATGTATGGTGGTAGAAAATTTATTCTAGCAGCCATGTTGAACAATGTGTTTAAAAATCATTGTACACTCTTACAATACTGTATTTGTCTACTACAACATAAAGTATTTTGACTTAGTCCTTCTAACTGTACAGTAATTTGGTTTACTAACAGAAGTGATGAATAAAACTGTGAAACTAGAAAGACTTTCTTGGGCTTTCATAGAAAATATGCTTTTATTATTACTATTTCTTTTAATATAATTTTCCCTCTCATATTTCCCAAATCAATGTAAATAGGCAGGCCCACACCTTTTGTGTAGTGATAATGCTTTGTAAATGTCTCTATTTGTCTCATTGGTTAAAAATACTGTAATCTTTATTACAATATATATATACTGGCTTTTCCCAGTGATCTATCGTGTAGTGTACAGTGAAAAGGTTTAACATTTTAAGCTAAAAATCTAATTGTTCTCTTAGATTTGCTTGCCAAGGATGAACGAGAGAACATGGCTGCTTCCCCAGGCTGACTGACCTTGGCATCCACATAGAGCATCACTGTTTTCAAAAATGAAGGGTGCTTACTTGTTGCCTTTTTTCTGTATTCTGTAGGTCTCATAACAACAAACTGCAGTCTACAGCTTCTTAAAGTTCAGCGTGTTAAAGTAAAACACAGCAAGAATCTGGTTGTCTGAACTATTTTACATTAAGGAGCCAGATGTTTTAGTCAGGGTACCCTGACAAGACTTGACCTAAGCTCGTTTTTATTGGTCGTAACAGTCTAAATACATTCTGGGCCAATTTTGTCCAACGGACAAGGGAAAAGCAAAGTCAACGACACCATTATCTTGTCAAGATCAAATGGTTTTACTATTGTGGCAGAAGCGGGGAAAACTTTGTTTATTGAAAAAAAAAAAAAAAAAAAAGAAAAAGCAAGAAAAAAAGATACTATGGAGTCAAGTGTAACTCCATGGAAATGCCACGTCTGCTCTTCAGTGAAGAAGCTGGTTTAGAGTCTCACAGAAAACTTTTGACTGTATTTATTTATTGTTGCAAAAAGACGCTTTTTTATTGCTGCCCTCATTTGTCAGCTAATTATTTTTTCTTATAAAATCCAGCCTCAGTTACATGTAATCCACCCTGTATCTTAATCATGATTCCTGTAGGTAAAAGTACAAGATGACCTCTAGGTGTCTTTTCTTTCTATGAAAGGAGCTGCTATGTACACATGTGCACACACACACACAACTGGGAATCAACAATGAGTTTATTGTTCATGATAGACAAAAATTAAGCTTGCAGAAAGGTTGGGCAAAATGGTCCTGGACTACAGACTATGTTGCCTTGAGTATATCAGTACAATTGTCCTTTCCTCTGCACCAGGCTAAAATGACAAAATCTATTTGAAGGTATCTCGTTTGTAAACATTTGTCAGATTCTAATTTTTTCTTTTTGTATTAAGATTCAACTATGGATGTATATGAAACAAAATAAATGGAGATAACTTTTCTCCTGCAGATGGAGGTGTTTTTGTGCACTACTAGTTATCTGTCAGCCTCTGTGGGGGAGGGAGGGACTTCCCAGGGTGCAGACAGGACTGTCTGATCAGACTTGGGCTGTCCCAGACAGCAGTGGCCTTTGTTGTGTAGTTCTCAGTCTGCTGTTACCACACCACAGCAGCCTCCAGGGTGCAGACGCTGTTGCGTCTTACCGAGCATTTACCACTGAGGGTAACGGGCAAATGCATATCACCTACGTTGTGCTTGCTACAGTTCCAGGCAAAAGCACAGTTGCAGACAGCTACTTACACTGTATGAAGGGCCCTTTCAGATGATCTCATCCACCAAGTTTTTTGTTGGTTGAGTGTTTTTATGCTATGTAAGGAAAAGTAGCTTAAGCAGTGGGGAGACAATGGAACAGCAAAGGAAGGCGTACTACGCATGTTTTTCCTTTCAGCGCTGTCACTGTCCACATTGTATTGCTGCACTGTATAATGGCTCTTCTGAAACCTGCCAGCCAGTTAGATCATGCAGTTCTGTGAACTTTTCCTAGATTGTGCACTCATTCTATCAGCTTTGTCTTACCAAGTTCTAGAAATCACCTAGTTACTGTTTTTTCATCCTTCTGTTTAATGTTGCCCTGCTATGCAAACCTTTCCCAGACCTTAGTTTCTTCAAGATGTTACTAAGTTCCCAGTATTCTTTATTACAGGCTCAGGTGTATAGGTCCTTCTGTCTGGGTTAGTTTTATGTAGTGAAGCCCATTCCTTTTGTATATAAAGATGTCACTTAAACCTATACTTACAAATGAAAGACACTAATTGCTCAATATGGAAACAAAAGTTTTTGTTTAAAATATTAAAATGAAAATACTTAAAATACAAGTTATTTTGTCCTTTAGTTTTTAAAAAATGTTACATATTGTATGCACTGTGCTGATGCAAGAATTCTACATTTTAACGAATCAAATCATTCTGCATCTCATCACATCACAGTTTCTGTACTATTTACTCATATATTTAAATATATATGGGCTTACTCATTTAAAACTTGTTGCGGCAACAACTTTCCTACCTGTAGGCAATAGATTGCTATGTTTTTAACAATTTGTGGCAAATTCTAAACAGTAACTTTTTGTACTTAATAGGACCTTTCATCCTAGAAAAATAAAATAATGTTTTTGACATTGGATTTGGTGCAGTTTCTAATCAAACAGTGGTTTGTTGGTTATTTTCTGAATCTGTTGTCCAACTGTACAAACTAGGTAAATTTTATGGAAACCAAGACCAAGAAGATTTGTTAATTTCATGTGCATTTAAGTGGTATAACTTTTTTGCTTTTTTTTTTTTTTGCTTTTTGAGACAGGGTCTCACTGTGCAGTGCAGTTCAGGCTGGCTTTGAGCTCACTTTTGTAGCCCAGGCTGGTCTCGAACTCACATTGATCCTCCTGCCTCAGCCTCCCAAGTGCTGGGATTACAGGCGTGAGCCACCATGCCCAGCTTCTTTTTTGCAATTTTTATTGCCATATAAACACATAAAAACATTTTACATTTTTATCAACTATAGTTCTTTTTTTATTTTTATTTATTTATTTTTTTTTTTTTTTCTTGTTTCAGAACCTTTGTTTATTTACTCATTTTTATGGCTGGCTCAGCCTGCCCCAAGGGCAGGGCTGGCGCAGCATGTGGTGCCGGGGATCGAACCGCCGTCCCTAAAGCCACCCAAGCTTTCCCAAGCAGGCGCTTTAGACCATTGAGCCATCCCGCCGGGCCCCTCAACTATAGATCTTTATTCTTTCAAAAGTAATTTTTGAAAGACATTTCAAAAGCAATTTTTGAAAGACATTTCAAAAGCTGCTTTCCTACAAGTCTCCTTTGACAAGTTTTATCCAATAATATGTTAAGCTACTTTCCTTTCAGTGATCCAAGTGATACAAGGCACATTTCTGATACCCTGAAGATATTTCTACTCTAGTCTTTGGGCTTGTAAATACACTTAACCTGCATAAAGAGATTTCCTTAGGCTAAAAGTATTTTCAGTGTTGGTTGTTCTTCAACTAAGTTCACAGCCCTTGAAATTATAAACTATTTTCATAATATTTATAAGGCTTTTTTTTCCTAGCCAAATTCTACAGGATTACTACAGTAGGTTTTTTTTTTAAATTGTGTAACTTTGGAAATATTTCTAGCATGAACATTACCTTTTAATACTATGAGTAGCCTGGAGTGTTAGAGCTGGAGATGTGCTCGTTTGAAACTTACCTTCTAGAATCTCCAAATAAAAGTTCTTTCCCTACTTCTGCTCATCTCTACTAGGCAAGCTCCTGGCCTCTTTTTGCGTTTCCACCACTGCAGAGCCAACCAAGGCTCTTTGAATCTCTGCATAGATACAAACTCCACTACCTTCAGGCGCCTCCCCAGAAGGCCCAGGTCCCTGCAATGGGAGCAGTCATATCTTGGGCAGACAGTGGCCTTTAGGCACTTAGGGAAGAAAGGGCCAGCAGAGAAGTGCCTTTAATAATCTGAAATAGTCTGAAGGACTTCTAGATACTTAAAATGAGATGCCAAAAAACATTTCTCCGAAGACTGATTCAGTTTGGACCGAACTGAACTAAGGAAGTAAACTATGTTTTTAAAATGATAGTCTTGGGGCTGGGGAGATAGCTCCGAGGCACAAGTGCCTGCTGGGCAAGTGCAAGGTCGTGAGTTTGAACCCTGGTCCCACAAAAAAAAAAAAAAAATGATAGTCTTGGGCTGGGGAGATAGCTTGGCCTAAGTACCTGCCTGGCAAGCACAAGGTCCCATGTTTGATCCCAGATATGTGTCATTCCAGCCCTGGAGGTGTACATCTATACTCTCAGAGCTGAGGAAGCTGAGCCCAGAGGATCCTTATGAGTCCAAACTGCACAGCAAGACCCTGTATCAAAAATAAGTTTTTAAAATGATAAAAGTCTTGCTTTAATATGTTCAAGTATGTTTTGAAGTTGAGGCTACACACGGTGGAAGGCAAATCAGTGTTTTGAGATACATGTGCTTGATCAACGTCAAAGATGACTGGAGAAACACAAACAGCACCAGGTGGTACTGCCGAACACAGGAACAGCTTTAATGTGCATGTGGTGCTGGGGAATAGCTCCTCCAGGCAGTCAAATATTTTACTGACAAACTGTTACATGTATACAGAGAAAGAGATAGAAGGCCCTCATCTTTGAAGCACACATCCATATCCTAACAAAAATGGTAGCAGGACAGAAGACTGGGTGTAGTGGTGCATGTGTGTAATTCCAACACTTGAAAGGCTGGAGCAGGAAGATCCTCAGGGTTCAAGGCCCACCTGTACTGCAAAGTGAACTCATGACCAGCCTGAACTGCATAGTGAGACCCTGTCTTTTTTGTCTTTTTGAGACAGGGTCTCACTATGCAGTTCAGGCTGGTCTTGAGCTCACTTTTGTAGCCCAGGCTGGTCTCGAACTCGCACCAATCCTCCTGCCTCAGCCTCCTGAGTGCTGGGATTACAGGAGTGCGCCACCACGCCTGGCTGAGACCCTGTCTTAAAAAGGCAATATAAAATAAAATGTTCCATAGAATTAAAGTCCGATCTAAAATCCACACTGAATACTGATAATGAGGCTTCTTAACCTTCATCTTGCCAACCTAAAATTCCCACTCTTCCTCGTTGCCTGTTTGCCACTCCCACCCTGTGCTCCTCCACCTCCATGGCTTCAGCGTCACCATTCTTGCCTTGCTGACCTGGCTATGTCTAATGGGCTACATTTTTAGCCCAGCAGTGGGTTGTGGGTATGTAGGCACCATAAGTAGTACTGTTGGGGGCCGGGGGATATAGCTCAGCCACCTAAGCGCCTGCCTGGTAAGTACAAGCTCCTGAGTCTAATCTCTGATACTGAAAGAAAGAGAGAGAGAGAGACAGAGAGAGAGAGAGAGAGAGAGAAAAGAAAAAAAAATGGTGTTGTGGTCTAACCATTCTCCAGAAACAAAGATCTTTTTTTTTTTTTTTTTTTTTTTTTTTCTGGTGGTACCAGAAATCAAACTCAGGACCTTATACTTGCCAGGCAAACAGTTACTCCACTGAGCTATCTCCCCAGCCCTGATCCCAGCCCTTTTTTAGTTTATTTTGAGGAGGGTGTTTTCCAGGCTTGCCAGACTTCACAGACCCTCTGGCCTCAGCCTCAGGATGCTGGAATTAAAAGCATGCACCTCTGTCTGGCTTAATTTTGTCTCAAAATTCAGTGTACCTGTAATTCCAGCACTGGGAGGCTGAGGCAGAAGGCTCACATGTTTGAGCACAGCCTGAGTGACCTAGCAAGACTCTGCTTCAAAATAGGGGATGGCCAGGGAGATAGCTCAGTGGTATAAGACCCTGCCTGGTAAGCGCAGGGTTATGAGTTCAATCCCTGGTACTTCCAAAATAAAAAGGGAAAAAAAAAATTCTAAATACTTTATTAGCTGCACACCTTACTTTCTTGCCAATATTTTATGTAATGAGTCAATTCCCCCCAAAAAAATTTAGCAAACATTTCTGGGGTTCAAATTCAGGTCCTCGGGGCCTGGCGGGATGGCTCAGTGGTCTAAAGCACCTGCTTCAGAAAGCTTGGGCAGCTTCAGGGACTGCGGTTTGATCCCCTGCACCACATGCTGTGCCAGCCCTGCCCTCGGGGCGGGCTGAGCCGGCCATGAAAATGAGTGAATAAGCAAACAAGGGTTCTGAAACAAGAAAAATAAAATAATAAATAAAAATTCTTAAAAAAAAAAAAAAATTCAGGTCCTCAAGCATGGTAGGCACTTTACCACTGAGCTACACATCTCCACCCTTTTGAAACATGCCGGTAAATTGCCCAGATTGCCCTAGAACTTGCAGTCCTGTCTCAGCTTTTCCTGCTGCATTGGCTGGGGGGCAGGATTGGGGTTCAAACTCATGACCTTGCACCTGCCAGGCAGGCACTTATGCTACAGAGCTATCTCCCTGGCCCCACATTTTTTAATAAATTGAGGCAAAGTTCAATTTTGGAAAATTATCCTTCTGTAATGATTTGCCACAGAATATTCACAAACTCCACTTTACCTCTACACTCCATGTTTGGTTTTTTTTGTTGTTGTTGTTGTTGTTTTTTTTTTTTTGCAGAGCTGGGGATTGAAGTCATGCCCTTGCGCTTGCCAGGCAAGCACTTACTCTACTGAGCTATCTCCTCAGCCCCTACACCCCATGTCAAGCAAGAGATGTCAGCACATTATGTCTTAACACTGTTGCCACTTGCTTCCCTGTCAGTTCTGGTGTCTGCCCCAGAATGGCCTCTGATACTTAGTGCTTCTGTGACCCTTCTGCATCTAAAGACAAGGAGCAAGTCACCCTGAGGCCAAACGGGCTGCTTACTGTCTCTTGGCAGTATCTGTTCAAGGGGTTTCAAATTAACCTAAGTAGAGCGTGACCTGCAAAAAAAAATTTTTTGCCGGGCGTGGTAGCGCACGCCTGTAATCCCAGCACTCGGGAGGCTGAGGCAGGAGGATTGGTGCGAGTTCGAGACCAGCCTGGGCTACAAAAGTGAGCTCAGGACCAGCCTCAACTGCATAGCGAGACTCTGTCTCAAAAAGACAAAAAAAAAAAAATTCCTGCAAAAATTGTAATACTGGGCCTGGCAGGATGGCTCAATGGTCTAAAGCGCCTGCTTGGGAAAGCTTGGGCGGATTCAGGGACAACGGTTCGATCCCCAGCACCACATGCTGCGCCAGCCCTGCCCTCGGGGCGGGCTGAGCCGGCCATAAAAATGAGTGAATAAACAAAGATTCTGAAACAAAAAAATAAAATAAAATAAAATTCTAAAAAAAAATTGTAATGCTAAAAAAAAAAAAAATTGTAATGCTTATCAACTCAAGTAGGAAAGAATTATTGAATTCAGCCGGGCACTAACCCCTTTAAAACCAACTGGAAACATTTGAAATTAAAGATTCTGAAACAAAAAAATAAAATAAAATAAAATTCTAAAAAAAAATTGTAATGCTAAAAAAAAAAAAAAAATTGTAATGCTTATCAACTCAAGTAGGAAAGAATTATTGAATTCAGCCGGGCACTAACCCCTTTAAAACCAACTGGAAACATTTGAAATTCACTTGGTGAGCTTTCCTTGGAGAACGCTGGTACTAGGATTTTGGAAGTACATTTTAGAAAAGCTTGTTTTGAAACCCTAGGCTCAGTGAAGCTAAGCAAACAGGTGCATGCAAATCTGATTTCAAGACAAGATTTACTGCTTTACAGACATGTTTGGTCTTAATAGAAAAGTGACATCAGGTACATTGAGCATTGAAGTAAGCATCCAGATTGACAAAACACTTTACTAGAAGCAGGAAGGCATGAAAATACATCTTACAATAGGCTACAACAGGAACTTTGATTACCATTTCCTTGGATTACGCCCTTTAGTACTTTTTACATGTAAAATACTAATACTTATCCAGGGCTCTGACCCTAGCAATCGTCTAAGTGACAGTTCATACATAAATATCGAGTAGTAAATAGGCTTATGTAGGAAATTTAAAATGTGGCTTAAGTATAAAATTTTGGCTTGATCCTGATCCGAACTATTCAAAATTGCGTAAATTCAAAAACGGGGGCGGGGGGGTTGTGACCTCTTACTGAAGAAACCTGTCACATTAAAATAAGATTTTCACATGAAGCAGTGATGTCAAACCAGGCGGGTCAGGTACCTGCGCGTGGCGCTGCATGTGGCTCACTGAGCCTCCGAGCTCCGGAGTGGGCGTGGTGAAGCACTTCGGAGATGCATCTCGCGGAGCTGTTCACCAAGCAGCTTGGACCAGGTGACCGCAGCCCCGGGCCGACGCGCACACGGCTCCTCCAACTGCGGGCCTAGGACTGTCTCAAGCGCACTGCGTGCGGGCCGCGCCGCGCACCTGCCTCTCCCGCGTCCGGTTGAACCTCCGCGCGTAGCCGCTGCCGCTCCCGAGCAGCCCGTCTCCCGGCCGCAGGCGCCCTCGCAGGACCTGAAGCAGAGCCGCTGGGAGCTGGCGGCGCTTATGGTAGATGCGGCCCATCACGATGTACCTGCTGCCTGCACAGAGGGACCAGAGTAAGCGACCCCGGAATGCCCGAAGCCACCACCACGGGAGCCCCTGTCGCTCGCTGCCTGAGCCGAGCCGAGCCGCACCTCCAGGCAGCGGGCGCGAAGCCGGACCCATGCAGAGCCAAGCGGCCAGCGGCAGGAGAGAGTGGACCCCGCGGACGCCCCCGGGGGCTCGCCCCTCCGCGTCCGCCCGTCTGTGAGCGTCTGCTGGGCGACGTCCCTTGGAGGAGGGACGGCGCCTCGATTACGCAGGCTGGAGTCCCCGCCTGCCCGCCCCTGGGGGGGCTGCGGTCAGCTGCAGTGGGGTCCGCTGTGACCGCACAAGCTACACCTGGCAGAGGCCGCCCGGGTCAGCCGCGTTACCAGGCGTCAGGTCCGGACACGGCCGGTCGCAGCCGGAGGAGTCCAGCGCCAACACATTCGCGCGGAAGAAGAAGCCGTCGGGGGCGACGTAGAGGCGGCCCAGCCGGTACAGCCCCGCGCGGTCCAGCAGCAGCGTCACCAGCCGGATCCCGGCGCCGAGCACGTCCACGTCGTGCACGATTCCGTTCACGGCTGCTTTCGAAACACAAGTGTGGAGACCAGCGTCACGCGACCTCCCCGCCCACTCTCCCGTGAACTTTAGCCAACCGCCGAGCCCCCCTGATGCCCCCGAGCCCCGACGGCCCGCTCTTCTGAGCTCGGCCGGGCTCGCTGCGGCGGCGCGCACTCACCAAACTCGCTCTCGCAGTACGCGTCGCGCTCGGCCAGGCCCAACCTCCAGGAGCATGCGCAGGGCTCGGCCGCGCTCGGCGGCGGAGGCGCGGGCGCGGGGGGCGGGGCGGCGGCGCGCGGCCGGTTGGGGTGCGCGCGGCCCGAGGGAGCCTCAGTGGCGTGCGCGGGGGCCCGCGCGGGCGGAAAGCGCAGGGCTCGGGGGCGTGCTCGCCGGGGGACCTCCGCGGGCGCGCGACGCGGAGACACTCGGTTCTCGGCCTGCGCGAGGCGCGGGCCCAGTGGCTCAGCGAGTGCGCGCACGGCCTCCCGGAAGCCGGCGCGGTTCTCGGCGGTTGGCGGGGCCTTCCGGCGCCGCGGGTCGGGCCAGGCGCCGGGGGCTTCGGGGAGTGGCTGTGCCGGGGGCCCGGGGGTCTCCTCGGCGCTCGCCGCGCCGCGGGGGTCGGGCTTTCTGTGGTGTGGCGGCGAAGCTGTGGAGAGAGGGCGGAGGAAGTCACGGGGAGGCCCTGGGGACGGGGAGAAGACGGCTGTGAGAACGAAGAGGCGGGGAACCCGGCATTGAGCAGACACCTGCGGGGGCGAGCGGCCGGGGCCTGGGGTCGCGGGAGGTGTCACCCGGCCCCCAAGGAGCGAGCGGCCGCCGCCGGAGGGACCTGCCGCGCAAAGCGCGCGCGGTCCTGGGCTCGGAGGCCGCCGGGCTGCGGAGGGCGCCCGGTTAGTGTCCTTGACGTCCGGCTTGTCAGATTACAGCCCTCTCTTGTTCACTCCAGAACACAAACTTCCGATGACATCTGTTAAATAACGCACTTCTTGCTCTTCGTTTAATGTGCATATATTTACATAGATTAGATAAACACGCACACGTCTGTCTATCTAAACATCCGCCTTTCGCTACGCTATTTACAGTTTGCTGAGAAGTACCGGGGACAACTCCTGGGAGGAAAAGTCTCGAGTTGCAGCTCTTCCTAATTGTTTAAACAAGCTGACAACTATTTGGTTTTCCCATCCCTGTTTACACGGTGATCTCGGGCTCTGTAGAATCGAGCGTCTGTGAGTGGATTTTTGTCTGGCTTCTTGGACACCGATTACTGCTACACCACAGCATAAGAGGTTTTCTGAGTTTGGTGTGCGGGTTTGTTTTTGTTTTTGTTGTTGTTGTTTTGTTTTTTATTTATTTTTTTCTTGTTTCAGAACCTTTGTTTATTCACTCATTTTTATGGCCGGCTCAGCCCACCCCAAGGGCAGGGCTGGCGTAGCATGTGGTGCCGGGGATTGAACCGCGGTCCCTGAAGCCGCCCAAGCTTTCCCAAGCAGGCGCTTTAGACCACTGAGCCATCCCGCCGGGCCCCTGTTTTTGTTTTTTGTTTTTTATTCCCTGAGGGACAGATGCCCCTGGCTAAGCAACTATTAACAGCATACATCGCTTCCATTAGTGGTGGAAACTCCCCAACGAGAAGGCATGAAGATGATTTCAGAAACCCTTGTGAGTTTTCCCAGTTCTGCCCACAGGTTAGGGAGCAAACTGCAGGCAGCTCAGGGACTGTAATCTCTACGGTGGCAGACCGGCGGGGAGGGCTGGGCTCCGCTCGCAACATAAAGAGCTTGAGCGCAAGCCTTTCTGTGGCTCTGGCAACTACTGGAAGTGGACGTGTTGCCGGATTGATAATCTCTTTCTTTTTTTTTTTTTTTTTTTTTTTTTTTTGCGGGACCAGGGTTCAAACTCATGACCTTGCACTTGCCAGGCAGGTACTTGTGCCTCAGAGCTATTTCCCCAGCCCCCCGGATTGATAATCTCTACAATCAGCGTTCGCGCAGCAGCGACAGCTGGTAGCGCCCCTGTTTGCGCGAAGTGCTGGTGCCCATTGGGTAAGCGGTGCACCCTACACAGCAGAGGGCAGGGCGGTGCACGGCCGCGCCTGCCCGTCCACGGCTGACCTCACGGCCCTCCCCACGGACACCGCCATCTGCCGTCATGGGAAGATCTGGGTCTGATATCTAGGTTAAATGCCACTGAAGTCATTCCATTGTCATGTGGGAAAATAACCCCGAGGAAATTGCTCTGTGAGGTGTGGTAAACTTTTCCCCAAAGATAGTGACGCGAACAGAACATTCAAAAGAAGGCAAAGCAAAAGCCTCATCCCGCAGGGCGCAGCTGATCTCTTCATCGCCTCCGTCATTTCGTCTCGCCCGTGGTTTGTGTGTGGCTCTTGAGGACAGGTCTTGGCTCAGGTGTCCAGAGCCACGGCCGGAGCTGTCGGTCCCCGTTTGCCTCGCCTCGCCTCGCCTCGCGCATGCCCCGCGCCCCCGGTCCCCGGCCCAGCTCCTCGCCCTCAGCAGTGGCTTTGCACGCAAAGTTGGCTGCAGCCACGGCTCGCCAGGCCCCCTTCCCGAAGTCCTGGGGACCCCGCCTGCGCACACCCACGCGCCCCGAGCACCCCTGCCCTTCGTCCCCGCAGGCTCCACGCCCGCGCCCCTACCTTTTCTCTCTGCCAGTGCCAGCGCCAGCGCGGCCCCGGGGGACCCCGCGAGCAGGCAGAGCAGCCAGAAGGCCCGGGCTGTCATGCTGTGCCCTGCTCAGCTGAGGGCGGCCCCGGGGAGGTCTTGGGGTGCAGGCAGCGTGAGCTGGGGACTCGAGGAGCTGGGCCGGGAAGGGGCTGGAGGGGCAGGGGCGGCGCCCAGCAAGGTCGGCTACAACGAGCTATTCGCGCTTCGGACGGCGCTGGCTGGGGACGGCCGGACGCGCGCCCCGGAACGCGGGAGGCCAGGCTGGGGACAGCGGCCGCACCTCCGGCCCACAGCCTTCTCCCTGGCGTGCGGCTCGGTGCCAGCGCCACGGGCACAAAGCCCTCGGCGAGCGCCTTCTCCTCGTGCTCCTTCCTCCTCCTCCCCCTTCCCTTCGCTCTCACCCCCTGTTCTCCCCTCCCCCTCCTCCCCTACGGCACTCCCCTCCCCCTCCCCCTCCCGCTCTCCTCCCCCCGATGAAATCGCTCTTTACTCGACCACACCTATCAAGCGCTCGCTGAGTGCCTTTTTCCTGGGGTGACTTGGTAAGTCACCTTCCCAGTTCTCCCAGGAGGGTGCCGCGCCTGCACCCAGATGGGCTTCTCCGGGTGCCAACCCTGCGCGAGGACCCTGCCCGAGACTGAGGACGGGACAGCTCAGCGAAGAGGACAGGGCTGAGCAGCGGTACAGCACATCGCGCCTTGGGCGGCGCGGTAACTGATGCCCAAAACTCAGGGCGCCTAGAGTCAAAGGCCCACGCGCAGCACCCCCTGCTTACACACACACGTCCTGGCTCCCCCCCCCCATTTGCAGTTCCACCTTTTATTTTACTATTTTTTTAATTATTTTATTTTATTCTTGTTTCAGAACTTTTGTTTATTTGTTTTTATGGCCGGCTCAGCCTGCCCTCAGGGCAGGGCTGGCGCAGCATGTGGTTCCGGGGATCGAACCGCGGTCCCTGCAGCCGCCTGCAGGCGCTTTAGACCACTGAGCCATCCTGCCGGGCCCTTACTATTTATTTATTTTATAGTTTTGCTTTCTCAATAAGAGAAACCATGGGATACTGAAAGAAAAGTCCCACACCAGTGGCCCGAGCAGGGGCTGTGCTGCTGTTGTCGCCAAGAGCCTGGAAGGAGAGAGGGCCATCGAGGAGTGGCAAGAGCACAGGCCCCCTTCTTCTGGTCCATCCTCTCAGAAAGGCTGAGAACAGGCTGCTGCCGCACATCAAGGCAGCAGGAAGCTCCTAGGAAGTGAAGTAGGAATACAGCTGCGACTGGAAGCAGGGCTGCAAGTTCGAGGCCGGTGGAAGCTACAAAGTGAGAGCCGGCCAGCCTGAGTACGTAAGGAGACCCTGTCTCAAAAGACTCAAAATGAGAAGAATGTTCTCTAGGCATAGTGATGCCTGCCTGTAAACCACAAGGATCACAGTTCAAACCTGGCCATGGCGATTTGCGGAGCTCTGTCACACGGCAGGTGGGGGTGGCTGCAAATGTGTCGCAGGACTAAGGCCCTGGCCAATCCTAGTACCTTCTCCCAAAGAAATATTTTTACAACCAAGCTTTCCAGGAAAACAGGCATTTTTGGAGATAGGCCTGGCCATGTGGTCCAGGCCGACGTGGAACTCTCTGTGTGGCCTGGTTTGTCTGAGACCCCTGTGCCCCATTAAAAGTGGGCTGCTTTGAGGGTTTTGCCCAGAAGTTCCCAGCCCCTGGGGGCCTCTGAAGGGGGAGGAATCAGGGAGCCTTCTGAGCAGACTCCCAAGTGGTGCTGTTGTAGTGTGGGGACCCTGGCAGGTGAAAATGTGCATCTGGAGAGAGGTCAGGTGGGCGCAGCGCAGGGTCTGGGCCAGATGGTCAGGCTGTGAAGGCAAGAGCAGAGGACAGAATGTCAGCAGAGGCTGGCTGACCCCAGGCAACATTTCTATATCTCGGCAGAGTTCTGTCCGGGACTGATTCCACACCCGAGCCGTACGTGGGCAGAAACCAGGCTACCGCTCACAGCTGGGCTCTGAGAGGCCAGCAAGGTGAGCCTTGGGTTTGTTTTCCAGTGAGTCAGAGGTTGCCTGGGAGAACTGAGTCAAACTGCAGTGGGTTTGGGGTCAGTGTCTCCAAACTCCGTTGTTCTGTTTTTATTTTTATGGTAGAGTATTGCTATGTGGTTCGGGCTAGCCTTAAACTCACTATGTAGTACAAACTGGGGGATCCTCATGCCTCAGCCTCCAGAATCCTGCTACCATAGGTAAGTGCCACCACACCTGGCTTCAGACTCTGGATGAAACCAGATAAGGACTCTAACTTCATGCTCCTGGGGCCCAGACTGAAAATATGCACAAAGCTCATTCTTCTGCAGGCTCTTTCTTAAGTCAAATATAATAACACTTGTTAGGCTTAGGCTTTCTCGGTTACGATCTCATCTTGGACACAACTGCCTGATGCTACAGCCACACCACCCCAGCCCCAGCCTGGGCTATTCATGAAACTCCTCCGTGGCAGGAGCACTGAGAATGCTCTGAAGCCCACACCCTGAGACACAGAGGCCGACAGTGGGCTGGAGGTGCCCAGAGGCTGGGGAGGGCTATGTGGCCCAATGCCGAGGCTGGGCTCAGGCAGGGCCTGCACTTCTGGCAGCCTGCCTGGCACTGTCTATGATTAGAGTAAGCTGTTCCTGCTGCCTTCTGATCAGAGTGGCCACACAGGCCCGTGCCCCCTTCTGTGCAGCAGGTGTGGATTCCTGTCAGTGGAGGAACCCAAGGGCCTAACTGACTTTTTGTTGTTGTCTGCCTGAGACAGGGTCTCACTATGCAGTTCAGGCTGGCCTTGAGCTCACTTGGTAGCACAGGCTGTCTCGAACTCACAAGGATCCTCCTACCTCAGCCTCTCAAGTGCTGGGATTACAGGGGTATGTCACCACGCCTGGCCTAATTGTATGGAATTTTGAATTTATCTTTATAAAAAAAACTTTATATTATGGCCTGCTCAGCCTGCCCTGGGGGTGGGGGTAGTGCAGCATGTGGTGCCAGGGATCAAACTGCGAACCCTGTGGTTGCCTAAACTTGTCTAAGCAGGCACTTCAGACTGCTGAGCTATCTCACTCTATCTCACACTGAGCCCTATTTCTCTTTTTTCTTCTCTCTCTCTTTTTTTTTTTTTTTTTTTTGTCTTTTTGAGACAGGCTTTCACTATGCAGTTGAGGCTGGCCTTGAACTCACTTTTGTAGCCCAGGCTGGTCTCGAACTCGCACTAATCCTCCTGCTTCAGCCTCCCGAGTGCTGTCTTCTTCTCTTTATGTATTTGGTACAGGGTATCACCACACAGCCAGACTCCTAGTGATTCTCCTGTTTTCAGCCTGCTCAGCACTGGCATTACAGGAGTGTGCCACCAGGCCTAGCCTCAGTGGCTGGCTCAGTGTGCCCGGAGCAGAGCCAGCACCGCCTGTAGTGTGGGAGATTGAATCCTGCTTAGGCCTGTGCTTGCCTAAGCAGATGCTTAGTCCACTGAGCTGTCTTACCAGCCTTCTGAATGTATCTCTCTGCTTAGCATGTATTTATGTGTTAGAATTGCCCAAGTAAGGGAAATAGTTTTGTCATTCACATGCTTCCTGATCACCCCTAAATTTATGCTAATGAGATAATGAGGGTCCCAAGAAAACATCAGCATGGATCACCAGAAAGATCATGCGAGGATCTGCTGTGGGCATGTGGTGGGCCTACCACTGGTGGTCAGCTTGGAGCACCAGCAGAGCTGGCACAATGTGGCACTGGGGTGGGAGGCCCTCTCAGGCCTCAGGAGCACTGCCCACAGCATAAGAGAACTGGCAGGGAAGGTGATGCCCTGTTGGTACTGCCAGAGAGCTCGTCCTGTTCCTGACACAGATGCCACTGTGCTCATCATCGAAGGAGCTGAGACCTCACTGTCGGGGTGGCTGTGGTACCTCTTGGGGAAGCTCTGGTTCTTACTGTCGAGGCCTGGCTCCAGAGCAGATCCCTCAGCCTACTGGCACAGATCCTTCATCCTACTAGCACTGCCTCTGTAGCTTTCACCCCTGAACTTTGGGCTGTCCCAGGGCCCATCCAGGAGACAGGCCTGTGTGTGAGCCATCATCTTGGGCCCTGGGCCACCGTTGGCCTCATGCAGGATGCTGCCACAGGTTCCAGGCCCTCAGCTGGAGCCTTTGGTCTCTAGTGTGTGGCCAGCTTTCCTGCACTCTTCCATGTTTGACTCTTTGAGTGACTGTTATGAAATAATCCTATACATTATGTGTCTTCTAGTAAACTGTTCTCCTTGCAAACCCCGACCACAACAGAGGACTTGGAGCTGGCCCACTGATCTCCAGGGAGGAGAAAGTAACTGAGGTTGAGTTCACTGTGTGGCCGAAATTTCATGAATCACACCTACGGGGCAGAAGGGCCAACAGCAGACTCCGAAGCTCGGTGGAGCCTGGGTGGTGACCAAATCCATGTGCTAGGAGGGCGGCACTGCTGGAATCACAGGACACCGAGCTCATGGTTGGACCCCCGCCAGACCTTGCCCTCTGTGTCTGCTCAAGTGGCTGGGCCTCCACACACCAGGAGTCCCAGCACATGGGAGGCTGAGGCAGGAGCATTGCTGGGAGTTCAAAGCCAGCCTGGGCTACATAGCCAGACCCTGTCTCAAAAAAATATAAATTAAATACAAAATCACTAAAAATAAGTGAGTGGATGAATGAATAAATAAAAACCAATGAAAGGGTAAAAATTAAAACGACCTGGGCCGGGCGTGGTGGCTCACGCCTGTAATCCCAGCACTCGGAAGGCTGAGGCAGGAGGATCGGTGTGAGTTCGAGACCAGCCTGGGCTACAAAGTGAGCTCAAGGCCAGCCTCAACTGCATAGCGTGTGGGGCTGGGGAGATAGCTCCGAGGCACAAGTGCCTGCTGGGCAAGTGCAAGGTCGTGAGTTCGAACCCTGGTCCCACAAAAAAAAAAAAGATCAACTGCATAGCGAGACCCTGTCTCAAAAAGACAAAAAAAATAAAAATAAAAATAAAAATAAAAATAAAACGACCTGAGGAAATATTGGGAACATATACAGATAAACCATACACACCAGCAATTAACAAGAAAAATTTCAAGTACACAGTAAACCTTTGGGGGAAAAAGGATGCAATCTCATCAGCAAACAAAGACAAACCTTTGAAAGAAAACTGAACAACAAGCACATAACACAAAGGTGCTCCTCAACGTGGTGGAGCAGGCTGTACTGTGCCTGTCCTGCCTGCTCCTGGGGGAAACGCATACAGAGCCTCTGAGGCCACTCAGCAATGTGTAGCAAAGAAACTGAGATTATCACACCCTTCAGCTCAGCATCGAGGTATTTACTCATTAAAAGTGCCTGTGGATGGGCCCGGCGGAATGGCTCAGTGGTGTAAAGCGCCTGCTTGGAGAAGCTTGGGTGGCTTCAGGGACCGCGGTTCGATCCCGGGCACCACATGCTGCGCCAGCCCTGCCCTCGGGGCGGGCTGAGCCGGCCATGGAAATGAGTGAATAAACAAAGGTTCTGAAACAGGAATAAAAGTAATAAAAAAAAAAAATTAAAAAAAAAATAAGAGTGCCTTCAGACAGCTCAGTGGACTCAGCCCCTGCTTAGGCAAGCGCAGACAGCAGAATTCAATAATCCCCTGCACCAGTGCCTCACTAGCCTCTCCCCGGGCGTGCTGAGCAGGCCACGAGAGCAAGCAAGACAGTGCATACACCCATAATCCCAATGCCTGGGAGGCTGAAAACAGGAGGATCACTACGAGTCCGAGATGCATAGCTAGACCCTGTACCAAATACATTTTTTAAAAAAATGTGGGCTGGCCTGATAGCTCAGCAGACTAAAGCACCTGTTTAGGCAGAGCACAGCAGCAGGGGTTCCATCCCTGATGTGCTGTGCCAGCCCTGCCCGCAGGGTGCACTGAGACAGAGATTGAGACCAGGTATGGTGGTGCATGCCTGTAATCCCAGTCCTTGGGAGCCCAAGAATAGGAGAATGAGTCCGATCTATGTAGTGAAACCCTGTAGACCCTGTAGACCCTGTCCTAAATGCAGGAGAAAAAAAAAAGCTTGCGGGAGCCTGGCATGGTGAGGCGCACCTTTATCCAGGGACACCTGCAAAAGGATCTTAGGGGCTAGATCTCTAGCAGGATGAGCACAGGTGCTGAGGGTGGTGGCATAGGTCTATAACACACCCACCCCCCTACCATCCCCCCCCCCACCTCTGGGAAGCTAAGCCAGGACTAGCCTGGGAGATTCAGTGGTTTACTGAGATCTCCCCTTGTGGTTTGTTTTGTTTTCTTTTTTCTCTTTTTCCAGACCAGGACTCACAGTGCAGTCCAGGCCAGACTTGAGTTCACCATGTAGCCCAAGCCAGCAACAAACTCACAGAGATCCTCCTGCCTCAGTCTCCTCGAGGGATAGGATTACAGGGTTTCACTATAGCATGTAACTCAGGCTGGCCTTGAACTGCTTGAGATTCTCCTGCCTCAGCCTCCTCAGTGCTGGGATTAGGAATATGCACCACCCTGCCTAGCTATCTGGTTTGGGTTTTTTTTTTTTTTTTTTTTTGAGGCTGGGTCTCCTAGGTAGTGGCTGTGAACTTGCTTTGGGGCCCAGGCTGGCCTCAGACTCTCAGAGATCCTCCTGCTTTGACCTTCTGCGTGCCTGGGATCACAGGTGTGCGCCACTGCAGCTGCTGAAAAGTCTTACAGTGCCGGATCCAGGCTCTCCCTTCTGGGCAATTTAGTAGACCCCCACTTCAAAATGAAAAGCGCCGGCCAAGTAACCCGAGGGCAAGCCACAAGTCCTTCCTTGGGTTGTGCACCGCAGCGGGGGGCCCCAGGCCGCACAGCCCAGAAGCCCCGCCAGGTTTCCGGCCGGGCCGCTCCCAGGGACCGCGCTCGGCTGGCGCCCTCTGCCGGCCGGGCCTGAGATCGCGGCTCCAGTGCCGCGTGCCCTGTGCTCTGCAGGTTCCGGGAGGCCGGGCGAGCAGGCCTCTGTGCCCGCCAATTTCCAAGACTAGGAAGACGACGTCTTTTACTTGACTTTTGTGAATTAAAGATCGATGGATGGATCGATTTTTTTTTGTCTTTTTTTTCTTGCGGTACCGGGTTTCAAACTCATGACCTTGCACTTGCCAGTCAGGCACTTGTGCCACGGAGCTATCTATCTCCTCAGCCCCCTTTTTTTTTTTTTTTTTTTTGGTCTTTTTGAGACACGGTGTCCCTATGCAGTTCAGGCTGGCCTTGAGTGCACCTTTGTAGTCCAGGTTGGTCTCCAACTAACACCAATCCTGTCTCGGCCTCCCTAGTGCTGGGACTGCAGGCGTGCGCCACCACGCCCTGCTCAACCAACTGATTGACAATGCCTGGCCAACTGGCCAACTGCCAGGGTCCCGCTTCAATCTTCTGCCTCAGGCCTCCAGGGTGTTGGAGTCGCCATGCGGGGGCTTGCTGGTATTGTGAGGTTGGACCCTGGTACATTTTATTTTTTGGTTTTGAATTTAAGTCTGTTGGTACATTTTAGGTATCGCCATTGTGTACACGGTATGTGTTGCTTCTCTTCCCAGCCCCTCTCCTCTCTCACTCCTTTATCCTGCATTCACAAAACATCCACTTCCATCTTTTTCTTTTCTTCCTCCGACCCCTCCCCGGGCACTGCCTAGTTGAGAACATTTTCTTCCCAATTCCCAGGATCTGTCACACATTTGGGGCCTCGTTTACACTCTCGGTTTCCGCACACCAGAGAAACCATGTGGCACTGATACACGTGGGTCCAATTGATTTCACTTAAGCTTCTATTATTTTCGGTACCCAGGACTGAACTCAGGACCCTGTACTTGCCAGGCAAGTGCTTATGCCACTGAGCCATCTCCCCCCTTCCAAAAAAAGAACCTAGGTTTTTTAAATTTTATTTAATTTATTATTATTATTTTCTTAATATTATGGCCTACTCAGCTTACCCTGGAGGTGGGGCTGACACAGCATGTGGTATGGGAGATGAAACTATGGTCCCTGCAGTTGCCTAAGCTTGCCTAAGAGGCGCTTTAAACCGCTGAGCCAACTCTCCAGCCCTAATTGATTTCACTTGGTATGAGAACCTGGTCAGTGTGGTTTTTTGTTTTGTTTTGTTTTCTCTTTTCTCGTGGTACTGGGAATTGAAGTCAGGACTCTGCACTTGCTGAGCAAGCTCAATTTTAAAGTATAATTTTCAACATAAATCTTATTCTAGGGGCTGGGGAGATAGCTCCGTGGCACAAGTGCCTGCCCAGCAAGTGCAAGGTTCTGAGTTTGAACCTTGATATCGCAAAAAAAAAAAAAAAACACCTAAACTAAATAAACCTTATTATATTTTAACATACATTCTAATGTATTATCTAACAATCTTAAATGAGTTCTGAAAAGTTTGGCTAAGACAATGCTAATAAAGTTTTTAAACCATGTGTTTAAAAACTAAACTCTGCAGGGCCCGGCAGGATGGCTCAGTGGTCTAAAGCACCTGCTTAGGAAAGCTTAGGCAGCTGCAGGGACCGCAGTTTGATCCCCAGCACCACATGCTGCACCAGCCCTGCCCTCAAGGCAGGCTGAGCCGGCCATAAAAATAAATAAATAAACAAAAAAGTTCTGAAACAAGAATAAATAAATAAATAAATAAAACTCTGGGCAGCCCACATGGAGCCCTGTTTCTCAGGAGCTGGTACTATTCTCCCTGCCTACCTCCCAATTAATTTCCCTATGCTTAAAAAAATAAAAGTAATAGGGCTGGGCGTGGTGGCACACACCTGTAATCCCAGCACGGGGGAGGCAGAGGCAGGAAGATCAGTGTGAGTTCCAGACCAGCCTGGGCTACAAAAGTGAGCTCAAGGCCCACCTGAGCCTGAACCGCACAGCGAGACCTTGTCTCAAAAAGACAAAAAAGGGGCCCAGCAAGATGGCTCAGTGGTCTAAAACGCCTGCTTAGGAAAGCTTAGGCAGCTTCAGGGACTGTGGTTCAATCCCCGGCACCACATGCTGCGCTGGCCCTGCCCTCAGGGCAGGCTGAGCCGGCCATATAAATAAATAAATAAACAAACAAACAAAGTTCTGAAACAAGAAAAAAAATTATTTAAAAAAGAGACAAAAAATAAAAACTGAAATTTGGGGGGTGATGAGCACCTGTATCCCAGCACTTGGTGGGCTGAGGCAGAAAGTTTATCAGGAGTTCAAGGCCAGCCTTGGCCCTGTTTCAAAAGCAAGCAAAAGAGAGACAGAGAGCCAGCCAGCCAGCCAGCCCAAAATGCAAACTAAAATTTTGGCTGGCATGGTGGCCCCTACCTGTACTCGAAGTGCTCAGGTGGCTAAGGAAGAAAGAGCTCTGTGATATCCAGGCCAGTGCATTACATGGTGAAACCTGCTGGATGCACCAAGCAAATAAGACAATAAATATAAATAAACAAGCTAAGTAAGTAATGAACTAAAATCCCAAAATGAACAAGTACAAGAACAAGCCAAAATCAAATCAAATTAAATTAAATAAGCCATACCAGCACCAGTCAAACAGCTGAATGGACTAACAGCTGAATGGACTAACAGCTGAATGGACTAAGGGCCTGCCTAGGCAAGCTCAAGGACTCCAGGACCCAGGTCCGATCCCTGGTACCACATACCGTCCCTCCCCTCCCCAACCAGGCACACTGAGCACTGAGCCAGCCTCCACGCCTGTAATCCCAGCGCCGGGGAGGCCGAAAACAGGAGGATAGCCCAGAGTCCGAGCTATGTAGTGAGACCCTGCACCAAATACATTAAAAAAAGAAAAAAGCCAAACAATTATTGCTATTAGAAGAAAGGCCTTAGGGGCTGGGGAGATAGCTCCGAGGCACAAGTGCCTGCTGGGCAAGTGCAAGGTCGTGAGTTTGAACCCTGGTCCCACAAAAAAAAAAAAAGAAAGGCCTTATTCAACCACCAGTGCACAGGCCTGTCACCTCACTGCTAGGGAGGCTGAGGCAGGAGGATTGTAAAGTGCAGGACAGTCTGTGCTACACCATGAGACCCTGTGTCAGTAAACCAAAACAAACAATAACAGCAGAGAACAGAGCCATGGGGGTAGCCTGAAGGAAGTGGCGACTGGGGCCCAGGGACGGGGCCCCATGGCCCCGCATCAGCTCCTGCTGCCTGAGCTGCACTGGCCTATGCATGTGTTCCGAGTGTGAACAGTGGCTGAATGGCACACTCGTGTCGTTTTTGTTTTCTTTTTTCTTTTTTCTTAAATTTTTATTTTAATTTTTTTCTTGTTTCAGAACCTTTGTTTGTTTATTCACTCATTTGTTATGGCCGGCTCAGCCTGCCCTGAGGGCAGGGCTGGCACAGCATGTGGTGCCAGGGATCGAACCGCCGTCCCTGAAGCTGCCCAAACTCCCAAGCAGGCAGTTTAGACTACTGAGCCATCCCGCCGGGTCCCCTCGTTTTCTTTTTTACATAATTTTTTTGCATGTATGGGACACAGTGATAATCATTTAAAATTTTCTTTAGAGTAGGAATGACTGATCGTAGCTCACCGTGTATAGAGGTTTTGGCCACAGTGGCCTGGTTCCAAGGCCAGGCTGTGCAGCAGAGGCAAAACAAAGAGAGCTGCAGCCCCTGGTGTGCAGGCAGGCAGGCAGACAGGCAGCAGCAGGCAACCATATAAATAAATAAATAAATAAATAAATAAATAAATAAATAAATATTTGTGTATTCAGAATCCTGGGGATGGAACCCAGGGTGGTCACCCCGAGCCTTTCTTTTGTTTTGACCCAGGGTCTCACTAGGCCCTTCAGTTAGCTGCTCAGGCCGAGCTTGAACTTTTGATCATTCTGGTTTGAACTCACAAAGTCCGAGGATTATGGGGATGAGCTGCCATGCCCAGCTAGAATACTTTTTTAAACCCATAAGAGGCTGGGGAGAGAGCCGAGCACCTGCCTGTCAAGGGCAAGGGCCCACCGGGTTCGATGGGCTGCATGTGTGCCGTGCTACCCTGCTGGATGCAGAGACTGGGTGTGGCACCCACACCCATGATCCCAGCGCTGGGGAGGCAGCGACAGGCAGATCACACTGAGTCTGAACTGTGTATCGAGACCCTGTACCAAATACACAAACAAACAAACATTTAAATTGAGCAAATAAAAATGAAGGAGGCTGGGGAGGTACTCTGTGTGGCAAGTGCAAGGTTGTGAGTTTGAACCCCAGTCTCGCAAAAAATAAAATAAAAAGGAAGTACAAGGGCCCGGCGGGATGGCTCAGTGGTCTAAAGCTCCTGCTTGGGAAAGCTTGGACGGCTTCAGGGACCGTGGTTTGATCCCAGTACCACATGCTGCGCCAGCCCTGCCCTCAGGACGGGCTGAGCTGGCCATAAAAATGAGCGAACAAACAAAGGTTCTGAAACAAGAAAAAAAAAATAAATAAAATAAAAAATTATTTTAAAAAATAAAATAAAAAGGAAGTACAGAATCTTAATCAGGACCATGATTTATTTCAGTTAAGGCTTCTCCTCATTAACTTAAGATACGATTGCTATCGCTATGCAGCAAACACAAAAAGTCGCCTAGGTATGTGATGCAGCTCAGCCAGAGCCTGGCTGCAAGCTCTTCCAGCAGTGCTGGGGTCCAGAATGCAGCTGCGGTCATCAAGGCCCTGGGTGTTGGCTTGGGGAGGCCCCGGCTTCCTTCCGCACTCTGCCCCACGCCTGCTGACAAACTAAGGAGACAGAAAATGGGCAATCAATCAGGGTAGCGCTGGATACTGTCACATGGCCAGTCAGCAAGGCGACCAGGCCACCAGCACTGTCCTCACTGTAGCTCTGCGGCACATTTGCTGCGGTGTGCATGGCCTTGTGCAGTGCCAGGCCTTCTGCTTGTTTTGTTTTACTTTCAAGCCAGGGTCTCGCTGTGCATGCAGTTCAGGCTGAGCTGGAACTCCCTGTGATTCTCCTGCCTCAGCCTCCCAAGGGCTGGGATTTCAGACATGCGTCACTGTGCCATGCTTGTGCTGTTGGATGCTCAGCACCACCTTGCCACCTGATCGCTAGATGCCGGTAGTGCCCATCTTCCCAGTTGTGACAACTACAGGTGCACCCAGTTATAGCCAGATGGCCCCTGGGGAAGCCTGTTCAGCCCATCCTCTGCAACCCAGAGGCCTAAAGAAAGCAAAGCTACTGATAGGTGTATCTTCTCTGCCATAAATCCATAAATACAGAGCATTTTAACATCTTCAAATTAAGGGGCTGGGAATTTGGCTCAGCTAGCAAGCTGGAAGACCTGGGTTCTGCCTTGGCACCAAAAACAAAAAGTAAACTTCCCCTTAAAATCTTCCAAGTAAGAGTCAGGCATGGTAGCCCACACCTGTAATCCTATATGAGAGGCTGGGCCAGCGTAGGCTATGTATCAAGACCCTGTCTCAAAAAGAAAGAAAGAAAGAAAGAAAGAAATAAAGAAAGAAAGAAAGAAAGAAAGAAAGATGGGGCCCAGCAGGATGGCTCAGTGGTCTAAAGCACCTGCTTAGGAAAGCTTAGGTGGCTTCAGGGACTGCAGTTCGATCCCCAGCACCGCATGCTGTGCCAGAGTTCTGAAACAATAAAAAAAAAAAAAAAAAAAATTAAAAGAAAGAAAGAAAGAAAGAGGCCCGGTATAGTAGTTCATGCCTATAATCTTAGGAGGCTGAGGCAGGAGAATCACCTTGAGTTTGAGAGCAGCCTAGGTTACAAAGCGAGCTCAAGGCCAGTCTGAAGTGCATAATGAGACCCTGTCTCAAAAAGACAAAAGAAAGGAAGCAAGGTGGGCCCACCAGGATGCACCATGAGGAGGCAGGAGACAGGGCAGCTTGGGCTTGCGCTGTGCTTACTGCACCCTGTGCCAGTGTGGACACAGAAGGGGCTGGAAACTCTTTCTCCTCTCTCTGTCTCTCTCTCTGTCTCTCTGCCTCTCTTTCTCTCTGTCTCTCTGTCTCTGTCTCTCACTGTCTCTGTCTGTCTCTCTCTCTCCTCTCTCTGTCTCTGTCTCTGTCTCTATCTCTCTCTGTGTCTCTCTTCTCTCTCGCTCTTTCTGTCTCCATCTCTCTGAGTCTCTCTGTCTGTCTGTCTTTCTTTCACCTCTCTCTGTCTCTCTCTTCTCTCTCACTCTTTCTCTCTCTCACACACACAGAGGACTGCCATCCCAATCTATTTGTTAATGCTTTCTCATTTAAAAATTCAACAATATGGGGCTCAGCAGGATGGCTCAGTGGTCTAAAGCACCGGCTTAGGAAAGCTTAGGCGGCTGCAGGGACCACAGTTCGATCCCTGGCACCACATGCTGCGCCAGCCCTGCCCTCAGGGCAGGCTGAGCCAGCCATAAAAATAAATAAACAAACAAAAGTTCTGAAACAAGAAAAAAATAAAATACAAAAAAATTCTAAAAAAAAAAAATTCAACACTATATTCTCAGTCTTATCAAGGGAAATAAATTTGTCAGCTAAAATTCTCCATTAGCCACTTGATGGTTATTTTAACACATTTTTAACAATTCTGGAATTATTTCAGATTTACAGACATTGCAAAACTAACACAGAACATTCCTGAACACGCACAGCTCAGGTTCCCCTAACTGGATCATCTTACCTCAGCATGACCATTTGCCAAGACTCAGAAATCTGAGGGCCACAGCGGGGCACACCTGCTGCCTCTGTCCTCATGGAGGCTGGGCAGGAGGGTCCTGGCCTGCCTGAGTAACTTAGGAAGACCCTGTCTAAGAAAAAAAAAAATTAAGGAGCTGGTTGTAGCTCAGTGCAAAGGCCTCATGTTCAGTCTCAGTCTTGGAGTGTGTATGTGTATGTATGTGTCTGTGTGTGTGTGTGTGTGTGTGTGTGTGTGTATGAGGGAAATCAACACTGTATCTTAACTAAACTAGTACTACATAGCTTAGTACTAGTAGCTAGTAACTAAAGTGTAGCACTCAGAAAATTTTTAGTGCTTGAAACTAAACTTTGAGAGGCTGGGGAGATAGCTCTGTGGTACAAGTGCCCGACTGGAAAGTGCAAAGTCATCAGTTTGAACTCCAGTCCTGCAAAACAAAAAGAAAGAAAGAAAGAAACTAAACTTCGCATTGCCTTAAGATTCTACTAACAGAGCCTTTTTTTTTTAGACAGAGTCTCACTGTGCAGTTCAGGTTGGCCTTGAGCTCCCTTTTGTAGCCTTTTGAGGCTGGTCTCGAACTCACAGGATCCTCCTGCCTCAGCCTTACCAAGTGCTAGGGTTACAGGCATGCGCCACCGCTCTGGCACAAAACCTTTTCCCATTCACAGCCCAATCCAGGTGGCCACAACTTTCTCAGGGCTCAGGAGCATTAAGGGGCAGAAACTGACCCAGGGATCGCTGCTCTTCTACAGGTTTGCAAGAGCTTGAACTTTTCATATCAGTTCACTGAGCTGGTCTCTGCAGTCTGCACTCTGCCATTCTCCCTTTTCCTCCCAGGCAGGGTCTTGCTCTGCAGTCTAGAGTGGCCTTGAACTCACTATCTAGTCCAGGCTGGCCTCCTACTCAGGGCAACCCTCCTGCCTCAGCCTGCCCACATGTGCCACCACACCTGGCTGTTCTCAGTAAGTTGAGGTCACACTCATATTTTCCCGCCGCACTACGGAGAGCCCAGAAACTATAGGTGACGTTGCTCGGACCTGTAGGTTGAGACAGCACAGGTGTCCCTTGGTTGGCCTTGGGAATCTGGAGGCAGTCCCATGGGGTCGGGCCAGGGCCACTGGGAGAGGATGGGCAGAAAGTGTTTGGTATATTGAGCTGTCAGTGGCAAAACTCAACGTGAAAAGGTGACAGAAAAGGGGCCATGGCTTTGTCCAGCAGCCAGTCTGTGCTCCCTCAGACTTTTTTCTGGGTTTTGTTTTGTTTTGTTTTATCACCATAATCTTGTATTAAGTGCCTGGCACTGCAAAACATAAAATAAATCAAACAGAAATACACAAGAACTAAAAATGAACCGGGGAGGTACCTCGGCAGTATAAGTGCTTGCCTGATAAGTGTTAAATTCTGAGTTTGATCCTTGGTACTGCATACAAATAAGTATAGAGAAAATAAAAAAATTTTAAATCATTGTTAGTTGAGGCGAATGCTCCTTGTTAAAGATGTACAATTCTCGAGCCGGGCGTGGTGGCGCACACCTGTAATCCCAGCACTCGGGAGGCTGAGGCAGGAGGATTAGTGCGAGTTCGAGACCAGCCTGGGCTACAAAAGTGAGTTCAAGGCCAGCCTGAACTGCATACTGAGACCCTGTCTCAAAAAGACAAAAAAAAAAAAGATGTACAATTCTCACTGCCAATGAAACTTCAAAAAAGCTGAGGGAAAGTCGTTTAAACACAAAGTAAAGAGCAATGGCTCCATATTCACTAATGAGTTTTCATAGTATCTTTATAGACTAAAACTAATGCAAATTAGAATGAATTATATGTACAAATGAGTCAGAGAAGCCTTAGAAGCCTTAGCCTTTTTATGCTTTTTTTTTTTTTTTTTTTTTTTTTTTTTTTGAGACAGGATCTCACTGTGCAGTTCAGGCTGGTTTTGAGCTCACTTTTGTAGCCCAGGCTGGTCTCGAACTCACAACGATCCTCCTGCCTCAGCCTCCCAAGTGCTGGGATTACAGGCGTGCGCCACCACGCCTGGCAGAAACTTTAATTTTTAAAGCTGAATAAATGAGCATAGATACAAAAAAAAAAAAAAAAAAGGAAAGGCTGGGGGTAGTGGCGCGCGCCTGTAATTCCAGCACCCTGGAAGCTGAGCCAGGAGGATCGATGACAATTCAAGACCAGTCTGGGCTCTGAAGTGAGTTCAAGTCCAACCTGAACTGCATAGCAAAACCTTATCTCAAACCCCCAACGCAACAAAAAGACTCTTCTTTCGGGGTAGATTTACCATTCACTTGGGGCAGTTTTTTAAAAAACGCAGGTTCATCTTACTATTTGTAACGCAAATATAACTATCCAGAGAACCGAAATAATGGCTTGAAAAACCTGCGTTTCCATGAAACGCTTTTTACTTCAAAAAGTTACGGTACGACCCAGATGGGACTCGAACCCACAATCCCCAGCTCCGGAGGCTGATGCCTTATCCATTAGGCCACTGGGTCACCACAGGATCCGGGGCCGCATACTGTCCTTACGTGATGCCATCATCACCGTCCCGCCCTCGCTTACCAAGGTCTCGCGCAGGGCGGCACGCACGTCCTAAACTACCGCCTCCAAATACGGCCCGCGCCTGCGCATTCCAGCACCGCGGCCCGAAACTACAGTGCGCCTGCGCCAGGCCACGCCGTTGCGTCTCTATTTCCAAGCAACCGTGCGCGGTCCTCGGCGAAGTGCCTCGCGCCTGGGAGTGGTATGTGGTCGGCACGGCTGGCGTCTGGGTGGTTCTCGACTTTGCTTGGAGAGTTAAAACACTTTCCGGCCTGCCTTTCCCTCTGCGTTTCGATTGCCCTGGGCAGGTCCAGACTTATTAATTTTCCAGGGTCTTTCACGGAGCCACCGGCGGTTAAAGCCCCGCGCGTATCGCCCGGTCCCCTGCAACCCTCCCTCCTGATAGATTTTGTCCGCCTTAATAAAAACGCTGCTAAGTCATGGCGGCGAGCCAATCTGGTAGGGGCCACTGGAGGCTACCTGCCACACTCCACCTTCCTTCACCGTCGGATTACAACTATTTCCTTCCTACAGCATCCTGGTCCCTTGCTCCCACCTCTTGTCCAATCACTGTCTGCCTGGTCCCTGGCTCCCGTTCCTGTCCAATCACTGTCTGCCTGGTCACTTGCTCCCGTGTCCTGTCCAATCACTGTCTTTACCCCACCTCGCCTCCGGCCTGGCTCCCTAGCAGCGATTTTCAACCTGTGGGTCGCGACCCCGGTGGGGTCGAACGACCAAAACACAGGGGTCGCCTAAAGCCATCGGAAAATACATATTTAAATCCATGCTATGCCATGGTGAAATGTTATTTATTGGAATTAGTAATAAATGTTTCTCAACATATAATTAAATATTGTTTTTGTGATTAATCACTGTTTAAATTATTTTTGATTTGTAGCAATGAGACTACATAATGCATATCAGGTATTTACATTCCGAATCATAACTACAGCAGAATTACAGTTTTGAAGTAGCCACCAAATTATTTTTTGGTTTGGGGTCACCGCAACATGAGCAACTGTATTGCGGGGTCACGGCATTAGAAAGGTTGAGAGGGCCCAGCAGGACGGCTCAGTGGTCTAAAGCACCTGCTTAGGAAAGCTTGGGCGGCTGCTGGGACCACGGTTCGATCCCCAGCACCACATGCTGCGCCAGCCCTGCCCTCAGGGCAGGCTGAGCCAGCCATAAAAATAAACATAAAAACAAAAGTTCTGAAACAAGAAAAAAAAATTTATTAAAAAAAAAGAAAGGTTGAGAACCATTGCACTAGAGGCTTTGTTCTCCTAACACTTGGTGCCCTGACTTAGGTCGCTGAGGCTGTTTGGCCCCACCAAGCGGGAATTGTTTTTTTTATATGTACTCTTGTTTTTCATTTATTTATTTATTTATTTATTTATTTATTTATTTATTTTCTTGTTTCAGAACCTTTATTTGTTTATTCACTCATTTCATGGCCGGCTCAGCCCGCCCCAACGGCAGGGCCGGCGCAGCATGTGGTGCCGGGGATCGAACCGCGGTCCCTAAGCTACTCAAGCTTTCCCAAGCAGGGGCTTTAGACCACTGAGCCATCCCACCGGGCCCCAAGCGGGAATTATTGTCTCCTTGGTTCGGGTCCCCCTGCCACCGAGCCACTTTTCCTCGTCTTTTTTAGCCTGCCACTTACTGTTGGAACCTTACCCCGAAAGCAGCTGGCCCCGATGCTCACAGGTGAGCCCCTTGCCTGCCTCCTTTTCTCTCACCTGCCAATCTGTGAGCACACATAGGCTCGTGTCCTTTGGGACGCCCCTCTCCCTTCTCGGTGACAATGGGGAGGGCAGATTTGGGTCTTTCCTGCCCAGTCACACCCCGAGAAGGGTGACGGCCCTGCCTGGGGTTTCGAGGTCTGGCTATGAAGCCTCTGGCTCACCCATAATTTGGTCACAAAATTGGGAAAAACTAACTCTCACCCCTAAATTTGTCTCTTGGACAATGTAAATGCGTTGGGGTTAAGAGACAGCATTAAATCCAAAAGGTTAGGCATCTAAAGAAGGCCCTGAGGGGCCAGGGAGATAGTTCCATGGCTCGAGTGCCTGCCTGGCAAGTGCAATGTCATGAGTTTGAACCCCGGTATGGCAAAAACAATAAAAAGATAATCAGCCCTCACCGACCCCCACCCCATGTCTGCAGCCCTCCCTGTCGGCTGTACAGCCTCCCTCTATTCTTTTTTTTTTTTTTTTTTTTTTGTCTTTTTGAGACAGGGTCTCGCAATGCAGTTGAGGCTGGACTTGAGCTCACTTTTGTAGCCCAGGCTGGTCTCGAACTCGCACCAATCCTCCTGCCTCAGCCTCCCAAGTGCTGGGACGCCTGGCCTCCTCCCTCTATTCTTAACTACTCCTCAAACTCCCCAAGCAGCTGTTCAGCTCCCTCTACTTTATCTCCACTACCAGCCTCTGCCTCCCTGTCATCGTTTCCTCCCCTAGCCCTACACATGGGTTCCCACAGGCATCTCACCCCCATCTCGGTAATCTTGTGTAAGCCACTCCCATCCCCCCATATCTTTCATCCCTTCACTCTCAAGTATCTGCTCTTTATCTCTCCACAGCCCTCCCCACATCCTCCCAGTCTGTCTTAGCCTCAGCTCATGTGCCCCCTTGGGGAACAGGCAGGCCCTAAAGGTCTAGTTCACATTCCTTTCACCCTTCTTCCCAAATCTCATAATCTGTTTTTTGTTTGTTTTGTTTTGAGGGACGGGGGTTCAAACTCACAACCTTGCACTTGCTAGGCAGGCACTTGTGCCACAGAGCTATCTCCCCAGCCCCCATTCAATGTTAACATTAATTGTATAACATTAACATACAATTAATGTTATAAAGATCTTTATTCTCAATTCTACTCTCCTCCCCCCCTCCCCCAACAAAAGGAGCCATTATGGAAAGCAGCCTGTTATGGTTATGTTCAGTTGTGCCCCACAAAGCCTCATGTTAGTCATTGGGTGGGGACTTCTAGAGTTTGAGACTTGATCCATGATCCTGGGGATTATGGGTTTTAGTACTGATAGGATTATGGGTCAAAGTACTTCTGGGATTATGGGTGTAGCCTAAGGCGGGGGATAAGGCTGAGAGCCTGAATGTAATATAAAGAGAGACAGAGACAGACTCAGGCTGTTGCTGTTGCTCTGCTGCCGTGTTTGGTTGGCTATCTCTGCCGACATTTTGTTGCTGTTCCACTGCCATGAACTGGATGCTCTCCGCTCTGTTCCACTCAGCCTTGGGCCAGCTGAATATGGACTGAAACCTCCACAAACTGTGAGCTAAATAAACCTTTCCTTCCTTCATTTTGAGTGTCGGGTACTTGTCCCAGCAATGAGCAAAAAGTAACTAAGACACAGCCCAAGGGGTGCTGACAGCAAACCTCAGTAGGCCAATCCTAACTGTTCTATCCAAGCCGCTGCAGTGCCATGAACAAATCCTAACTGGAATTTTCAGGAGCCAAGAGGCTCACAACAGATCAGCACTAGGATATTGTGTAATAGCAGGTCTTCATAAGACTTCTAAGCTTGTTCCTTACAAGCTCATTGAACAAACAGCAAGCCAGTTCCTCCCTTACTCACCTTGCTGAAGCAGTAGGTAAATACATGAGCATTCACCCACCATCATCAGCTGAGGACATGGTACTTGTTAACTCTCACTTTATCGCTCAGTCAGCCTCAGATATTTGGGCAACATTTCCAAAGTCTGAGCTCGGCCTGCTGTCACTACAAGCAGAGCTCCTGGCCCTGGCCTTTCATGTGTCCAATAATCTAGAACATGCACAAAGATTGCCCAGCTCACAAACTGGCAGTTGCTGAGGTGGAGGTGCCAGATTGGCACGAGCTTCCCTCCTCCATGCTCAGGCTTCTTAAGGTAGACAAGCCTAAACAGGCAACTACCAAACAAGGTGGTGCCACTCACAACCCCTGAGACCATGCTTCAAGTGCAGCAACAAAGCACAGTGGGCGTGAGCCTGCCCCAACCCGCAGCCACCAATGAGACCCTGTCCCATCTGCCCTCTTTTTTTTTTTTTTTTTTGGCCAGCTCAACCCATTCTGAGGGCAGGGTTGGTGCAGCATATGGTGCCGGGGATCAAACCATGGTCCCCTATGCCTGCCTGAACTTACCTAAGCAGGCACTTTAGACCACTGAGCTCTCTTGCCACCCCCGTCTACAATCTTGAGGGCTACTGGAAGTGTAACGACCCTGCCCATTGAAGAGGGTAAATCATCCATATCCCTGCCTTCGCAGGATAATCTGCCACTACTGCCGGACTCATTGATTGGTGACTTGCTGGGCACCACAGCTAAAGAGGCTTATTGGGATTTGGGGCTCAGGTTCCATGGGCCCCAGAAGATATCCTACTCAGAGCCCTGAGCCTCACTGGAAGTCACATGGGGGCCACATGCAGGGTTCTTTCTGAGTTTTGGGGCTGTTGTGCCTAACCTCTTATCTCTGTCGTGGCAGGTGATGGCTGACCTACAAAGCCACTTCAGACAGGACCTATTCCTTACTGGCTTCAGATGTTCTTTTTCTGCTCACTATTTCCTGGTCTTTCCAAATTGCCCACACCTCTCCTGGGTAGGAACCTTTTCCAGAAGCTCAGCTACTCTTTCACCTTCTCCCTTCCTACAGCTATCATCCTTCACCCTAAGTTACCACAGCCTTTCATCCTGACCCTTCCCAGGTGGATGCCAAAGTCTGGGACACTTCCAGCCGTGCCTACACCATACATTGCCGTCCTTGTCTCTATCTACCTCAAGGACCTGTCAACCTTTCTCTGTGTTCCCCAGTACTCAGTAGCCCCAAAGCATCAACAGGGACTCTGTTATGGTTTATGTCTAATTGTTCCCCCAAAGCCTCATGCAATCATGGGGCAGGGACTTCTAGAGTTTGAGACTTTATCCATGATTCACGGGATTATTTGTTTTAGTACTGATGAGATTATGGGTCTGAGTACTGCTGGGAATTATAGGTGTGGCCTGAGGCAGATAGGCTAAGGCAGAGAGCCTGATGTAACTTAGAGACAGAGAGACAGACTAGAGCTGTTGCTCACTGATCCCCTGGTTGTTCTGTTGCTTCTGTTGCTGTTGTTGCTGTTCCGCCGACATAAACTGCTGCTCTCTGCCATGTGCTGCTCCGCCTTGGGCCAGCTGAATATGGACTGAAACCTCCAGTAACTGTGAGCTAAATAAACCTTTCCTTCCTTCATTTTGGGTGTCAGGTAATTGTCCCAGCAACGAGTAAAAAGTAACTAAGACGGAGTTAAACCCATAAGCCAGCAGTTTCCATGCCAGTGGCTTCCCTAAAGTCACCCACTCGCCTTACAGTACTCCTGTCCTCCCAGTCATCAAACCCTATGGCTCCTGTCCTTCAGTTCTAGGCCTCAAGGTTATAAATAACGCGGTTACACCTCGTGATCACTCTGTGGTGCCAAGTCCTGAGACCAGACTCTCTCATTTTCCCCCATTGACAACCCACCTTCCAGTCCTGGACCTCCAAGACGGCTTCTTCCTTCTTCCCCTACATCGAGATTGCCAGCGTCTCTTCACTTTTACAAGGACAGAGCCAGATACTCTCTAATCCTTACTGCTCTCAGGGACAGCACCGCCCCAGGGCACAGGGATAGTCCTCACTTCTTTTTTTTTTTTTTTAATTTAATTTTATTTATTTATTTTTTTCTTGTTTCAGAACCTTTATTTGTTTATTCACTCATTTTTATGGCTGGCTCAGCCCGCCCCGAGGACAAGGCTGGTGCAGCATGTGGTGCCGGGGATCGAACCGCAGTCCCTGCCGCAGCCTAAGCCCTCCCAAGCAGGCGCTCTAGACCACTGAGCCATCCTACCGGGCCCAGCCCTCACTTCTTTAGCCAGGCTCTCGCTACTCATCTAGAAGCCCTCGGCCTCACACCAAGTGCTCTGCTTCTCCAGCATGCAAGCGACCTCCTGCTCCTCTGCTCCCCCTCCCTTACCCTGGCAGTGCAACCCACTACTGCCCTCCTTAACATTCTGTCAAGACTCGGATATAGGGTCTCTCCAGCCCACGCTCGTAGCTTCACCAAAGATTAAATATTTGGACCTTACTCTTATTCCCGCCGCTGGATAAATCACTATTGATGACCACAAAGCCCTCATCTGTGATCCTGAGCCCCAGCTACATAAAGCAGATCCTCCCCTTCCTTGGTTTAGCCAGCTCTCTTGGTCTCTGGATTGCTAGCTTCACTTCACTCAGCCTCTCAGTAAGGCATCCAATGCAAGGCCAGTCTGAACTGCATAGTGAGACCCTGTCTCAAAACAACAACAACAAAAAAAAGTAAGGCTTCCAAGGGCTCCTTGGCCGAACCTCTTAACTCCACTACACCTATAAACCTCCTTTCGGGAACTACAAGAAACACTTTTTATTTTATTTTATTTTTTTATTTTTTATTTTTTGGCTTTTTGAGACAGGGTCTCACTGTGCAGTTCAGGCTGGCTTTGAGCTCACTTTTGTAGCCCAGGCTGGTCTCGAACTCGCAGCAATCCTCCTGCCTCAGCCTCCCAAGTGCTGGGATTACAGGCGTGAGCCACCACGCCCGGCTATTTTATTTTATTTTATTTTATTTTAGTGTGTGTGTGTGTGTGTGTGTGTGTGTGTGTGTGTGTGTGTGTGAGTGTTTGAGGCAGGGTCTCACTGTGCAGTACAGGCTCTCCACTATGCGTCCAGTGCTCCCCACTCCCGTGTTGTCGTCTGTCAGTGGAGGGGATTCATCAGTGCCAGGGCACTTGCCTCTCCAGTGTACCCCTCAGCCTCAAACTTTAATAAGAGTCCGCACAGTTCCCAGAGCAGGTGATCGTCACCCACGGCAGGGGACACCTGACTCCAACGGCCCCCATAGCTCAAGGCAGCCACACAGCTGCCACTGCCACACAGCTAAGTTAGCCACCTAACAGCTGCATCCTGGTTGCCTTCTCCCTCTCATTCCGAAGGCTATGCCCTCAACCCAACGCTTGCCAGAATAACAATGGTACTCCAGAAACCCGACTACTGCCAAGACACGCAGGGACGGATCCTCCCGGGGCCGAGACTTCTCCCAGACTAACAAGCACAAACCGTTATTACCAACCTTCGCCACCACTTCCGGGCCAGTACCCCAGCCTTACCTACGCTGTGCCCACACATTCTGGCCTAAAGGCCCTCCTCAGTCAGAGCTGCCCAGAACTGCCAGCTCCATGCTAAGGCTTCTCGGACGCAGTTGAGACGGTCTCTCCTGTGCCACCCGCTTCTTTCCCAACTTTCCAGTTCCATGGGAAAACACTGGGCAAGAACGGGCAGGTGGACTGTCCACATGTGCCTCCCTATGAGACACAGATACCTTCTTGCTTTCTTGGGGTAAGGAGAGGCCTTACCCACTGCTCAAGAAGCCATAGATGGAGTTACTAAAACTTTTTTTGTTTTTTGCAGGACCGGGGTTCAAACTCATAAACTTGCATTTGCCAGGCAGGCACTTGTGCAGTGGAGCTATTCCCCTGGCCCCCTTTTTTGTCTTTTTTGAGACAAGGTCTTGCAATGCAGTTAAGGCTGGCCTTGAGCTCACTTTTGTAGCCCAGGCTGGTCTCAAACTTGCAACGATCCTCCTGCCTCAGCCTCCCAAGTGCTGGGATTACAGGCATGCGCCTCCTCGCCCAGCTAGTCACCAGAGTCTTCCTGCAGGATATTATTCACAGAATCTTGGGCTGCCCAAGATTTATCCAGTCGAGTGTTCATCTCCCAAGTCACTCAACAGGTTGCCCAGGTCTTAGCATCACCTGGCACTCACACACAGCCTGTCAGACAGTCCTTGGGGAAAGTAGAGAAGGCAAATGGGTTTTCAATATTCACTTCACAGGAGAGGTGGTACTTTTAGACAATGGAGTATTATTCAGCTATAAAAAAGGGTAAAATTGAGGCTTTTATCAGTAAATGGGTGCAACTAGAGACCCTGCTCTTACGTGAAATAAATCAAACCTGCATATGTAAACACTGTATTATTTCCTTAGTGTGAGAACCTAAAAGAAAGTAAAAGGGCTGCCAGTATAGCTCAGTGGACTAAGCACTTGCTGAGGGAAACACAGGGTCCAGGGTTCAGTTCCTGGCCCTGCCTGCCACACTGGCCGGCTCTCAAGCGTGCTCAGCCATCAATGGAGTCGGGGCGCAATGGCATGCGCCTGTAATCCCAGCACTTGGGAGGCAGGAAGCAGGAGGATCACTATGAGTCTGAGCTGTGTAGTGGGACCCTGTACCGAGAAGAGAGAGAGAGAGAGAGAGAGAGAGAGAGAGAGAGAGAGAGAATAAAATCTGAAGGGCAGCATAGATACTGGGAAAACAGAATGAATCTGTTCCAAAGGAAAGAATCAGTGAGTTGAAAAGGACAAGAAAAGCAGCTGGGGAGATAGCCCTGTGGCACAAGTGCCTGCCTGGCAAGTGCAAGGTCATGAGTTTGAACCCTGGTCCCGCCAAAAAAAAAAAAAAAAAAA
>PVJA010012726.1:0-51275 GCA_004027025.1 Myocastor coypus | reverse complement strand
TTTTTTTTTTTTTGTCTTTTTGAGACAGGGTCTCGCTATGCAGTTGAGGCTGGTCCTGAGCTCACTTTTGTAGCCCAGGCTGGTCTCGAACTCGCACCGATCCTCCTGCCTCAGCCTCCCGAGTGCTGGGATTACAGGCGTGAGCCACCACGCCCATCCTACATTTTTAAAAACTCTTTGCAAAATAGTTCTTGTATGCAAAGAGACTGTCAACTATTAAAGCTGGAATAGCGAAACAATGCCCTCATGAGCAAGGAATGGACAATCTAATGAGAAAAACATGTGCATGAAAGAAAAATTACAATGTAACCAGAGAACTGCCAAAACTACACTACAAAGGACCTTAGGAATTATCCTGGTAGTCTCCAAGGGTCAGGAAATGTTTTTTAAAGAAATTAATAGCTGAAATATGAGAGAGAATCCTTAAGGTACATTTGTCAAAATGAGTGTTTAAAAGTGAGAAAGGATTCCAGACCACATGGCCTGGTGCCTGCAAAGCTGAAGTCTGGAGAGGAAGGTACTGTAACTGGTTTTTCCAAGATGAGTGTCAGCTACTCAGTGCTTAGTAAGAACTGATGTAGGAATGTAATCAGAGATTAGGACCTAAAAGCCATTTTAAGCCAAATTAGATAACAATTAACCTAAAAACATTTTTTATATTTATCTGGTTTGCTTACCAGAAAAGTCAAGTAAGTCTGTGTATATTTAGAGGATAAGAAGACCCTGGCAGAAAAGCCAACAATAAACTTCTCTTCAGAGAGCCTGGTAAGATTTATTTATTTATTTGTATATAAATTTATCAGTTTATATACAAATCTGATAATTTAAATATCAAAGAGAAGTTCTGGAAGGGGACTTAAAATTACTATATGTAATAATTATAGTTATGGAATTCTATAATTCTAAAAATGAAAAGTTTATTACAAACTCTCCTCCATAGTGTTTTCTTATTTTAGATAATCTTAGTAAAAATGTAACAGTGACAACTCTGTGAAGGTAAACACAACCAATATTAATGCTATAACAACGAAAAATTTAAATATACGTATATATTTTCATTACTTATTATTTTTATCTGAATGCATGCATGATAACTTCTATGAACCACTATATAATTTTTAAAGTCTCATGAACTTTATTTGTCAAACTGATAAAATAATGGATTAAAAGAAGGAAATAGGGAATGAAATAAAAACACACATAACACATAATGCAGGGATAAATCAGATTTTTCTACTTAAAAATTGGAGCTTTTATGCCACTAAAATTATAAATATAATCATAGAAGGTGGTGCTTAGCATTTGAATCAATTCCACCAATTTAAAGAGGTTGAAAAAATAATTTTAAAATCTTTATGTAGATATACAACAACTACTATAATGTCTTTACTGACATATTCTAAATATATGTTGAAATGTTTGTCTTAACACATTTGATATTTGAGAAGAATATTTCCCTGGAAAAAAATGTTCCAATCTTATCAAGTATTGAATCAAAACTCTAAATTTTTCTTGCATGAAATATTCTTAATAATTTACATAATAATAAACTCTCAACTATATAAGAACAGATTGGAAATATCTCAAAGTGAAAATAAAGCTACTATGAAAAAATTAAAGCTGACACTATTCTACTAATTAACATTTTATTACAAGTACTAGAGTAAAACAAATACAAGTTTTGACTAAAATTAACATTCAGAATTTTTCAACATTTCAAAATGAGACAGGCAAAGAGAACAACGAAATAAAAATGTTGACAGAACAAAATTAAATTCACATATAACAAACATGATATTGTCTAAATTTCTTATCTTCATGAAAAGAATATCCAATTTAATAATATTAAATAGCTGTGATACAACACGATAAATTTTGTGCCATTGCTTAGTTCCTGCAAAATAGTCATTTCCCACAACCGCAAGGAAAAGGCAATTATTTGGGCTGTAGGTTTTAGATAACTCAGCCTGTAGTTCGTTCAAAGGCTTTCTAGTGAAAGGCATGCAGAAGAAAGCTGCTACCTCTGCTTGTCTGGAAGCAAGGGGGAAGCGTGGAGCCCGGAAGCAGTCACACACTTCAGGTCACAGCCCTGGCTATCCACATCTTCTGAGGAGGCCTCATTCCCTTGCAGCAATTTTAGCTTTGACCTCATCATTATTTAACACTTCCCTGACCCATTCAACTTTGCGAAGTCCCACTTTGACCCAGGAGAGTTGGGAGACATTCCATTTCTAAACTATAATGGCAACTTTGTTGTACTGCATGTATACTGATTGTATGGTACACTGAGCATTTACTCAACCATATTATTTTTAACTGATCATAACCACTTTGAAAATGTGAATAAAAATAAAATAAAATAAATTAGATATACAAGCTTAAGTATTTCATGATTGCTTTCACATAGGAAACCCTAAGTATAAGTAAATCAAATTACAAAATAAATATGCAAACTAGAGCATGGTTATAGAAATTCAAAAATAAGAAGGGGACGAAAACAAGTGAGAGAAAGCAAGAAGGAGAGGAAGTGAATGACACAAGCGATTAAGTGTTATGTCCCAAAACCAGCTCCCCACAATGAACATAATCATTATGTCCTACACAAATGTACTGATAAAAAAGTAAAACCTTGAAACAAAATGCAGATGATGAAATGACTACAAGTATGGAAAACTGTGTGCGTGTGCGTGTGTGTGTGTGTGTGTGTGTGTGTGCAATAAGAGCACCAAAAATGTACCTTTTTAGTCTATTGTTAGTAGAAAATACACAGGATAAATTTGAGTCTTTTGTCGTTAAATGAATACAACTAGAGAATATACTCTTTGGTACTGGAATTTTAACTCAGGACTTTGTGCTTGCCAGACAGTTATTTAAACCACTGAACTATCTCCCTGACACCAAATAGCTTATTTTTTATTAGGCACAGGGTGTCACTATACAGCACAGACTTATAATGATCCTCCCAACTCATCTTTCCCAGTGCAGGGATTACAGGCATTTTGATAGCTATGTGGCACATGACTAGGGATCAAACCCAGGTCCTTGCACATGCCAGGCTGGCGCTTATGCTGCTGAACAATTTCACCTGTCCAGAGAACCTACTCCTCAGTCAAATAAATCAGACTCACATTTGCAAACATGATACTGTCTTCTTAATGTAAGAACCTAAAAGAGAAAAATGGAATCTGAAAAGTACAGTAGACACTGGTAAAAGGAAATGAGTTCATTCAGAAGGGAAGAATTACTGAATTGAGGAGAAGGACAGGGGAAGGAGTGGGGAAGAGAGATTTAATTATATGTGTAAATAGGATGATTTGGACAACTTCAGTCTGCATTTCTGCTCGTCTATGGGAAGGATCACTTACTGCTTTAATCTGTTTCACCTCCTTTTATCAATGTGTCATATATATATATATATATATATATATATATATATATATATATATAGTCTTTTTGAGACAAGGTCTCATTTTGCAGTTCAGGCTGGCCCTGAGCTCACGTACTGTAGCCCAGGGTAGTCTTAAACTCACACCGATCCTCCTACCTCAACCCTCTCAAATGCTGCAACTACTATACATTTCTTTTTCACTTTCTTCTTCCAATTTTACATGGATATATCTGTAATATGAAAAACTGATTGGAAGACAACACTGTGCATTACATTAAATACTGTGAAATTCTTAGTACTTTGTTAAGTGAAAATTTGTACCACCTGTAATTTTTTTTATGTATTTAGGACAGGGTCCACAGGGTCTGCAGTGTCTCACTGCACAGGTCAGACACATAGTGATCCTCCTGTTTTCATCCTCGCAAGTGCTGGGATTGCAGGTGGCACCACCATGACCAGGCTGTTTGTAACTTTTTGTCTGAATTCTAATTTGTACTCTCTTTAAAAAAATAAAAGTTATACTATTTTTTAAAGTCCTCCACATTTATTCATCCTGAGTATTTACAAATTTGTACTCTATAAGTATGTCTCATTCTTTCTTCCCTAACCGTGTCTAAATGAGTTCTAATCTCATTCTGTTTGATTCATTCTTTATATTCCATATGTACACAGAATTATAAGTACCTTTCTTTTTTCTCTTTTAATTTTTTCATTACAGAAACATTTCTAGTTTACGAATTTCCCATTTTGGTTTGCAAACTGTGTCCTTTAAATTATTTCCATTCTGATATAGGACAGCATTTTCTTATAATAACAGACAAGCACTGTACATATTTAAATGACAAGGGATAATATGCACTTCAAAGAAAATCAACAATAATAGCTCTAAAATCAACAAGATAGTTCGTTATAGTACTATGAATTATTTATGTATTGCTTTTGTTAAATATTCTCAAATAGTTTAATATGACAGTGTTACTATTTGGAGAACATGTGTATAAGTATAATGATTTGACGTTACTTATATTCAGTCTTTAAATTATTCCCTGCTCAAGTGTAATCTCAAATTTAAGAAATTAGATTCAGTATTTTATAGCACAATAAAATCTTTTCATCATGATGTATTCTCTATTCTAATCTGTCTTTGAATCTCTGTAGAATTATGGTAAATACATTCATTCCTAAGTTTTCCAAAAGAAGTTGAAATTTTATTTCAATTATCAAACTATTTTTGAATAAAAGTATATAATCTTACTGAAATATATCAGTGCTTTTCATTATAATATACACATTCATGTGGTCAAATATTATATATATTTGCTCATATTTAGAGAGGTAAAGTTTCAGTCTTGTCCATTCTCTGAGAACTTTATGCCACTATGACATATACTGATTATTCTTACAGTTGAAGTTAGTCCAAGTAATACCATATTTACTCATAATCTTTAACATCATACATGGATAAATATCTTTATCAACCATGGGCAGCTCCATAGTGAACTATGTTAATAATAAAGAGAAAGCGTTCTGCGCTGTACATATTATGAAAGAGTTAACAAGCACTTGTACATTGTTTGGCTGATGAAAGATTTGTTGATAAAAATATTTAATTTTCTCTTATCAATAATATGTTAGCTGATGATTGTTGTCAGTTTCACAATATTAAGCACAGCCTCATGTTTCTTTGTGAATTCCAGTTGCATCAGTCAGCTTGGATTGCCATAACCAAATATTATACACTTGATGAGTTCAGCAACAGAAATTTATTCTCACGTTTCTGGAAGCTAGCAGTTATGAAATTAGTATACCTATATGATTGGATTCCTATAAAACTCACCTGTCTACCTTGCTGAAAGTCACCTTCTCATCGTGTGTGCACATCTGTCAGGGGCCAGGACTGAGCAAAGACAAGGTCCTCCGTGATCCTTCTGAGAAAGTCACCAACCTCAGAAGGGTACCCATGATGGTTACCTTTTATTGTGCTGATACCTGGAGGTCCCATCTCTAACCACCCCCGCATTCCATAGAACTTCATCATGATCCCTTTGTTTTGGGGGAAAACTTCACAACACCAAAGGATTTTGAATCAGAAGGAAGGACTATCTTTTCAAAGCATTCTGTATCTAATTTAACCTATATTTTATTAGATGAATAGCTCATCTGTTTTATATAGGATGACTAGAGTAAGGAAAAGTGCCTGCCCTTCTTGCCTTTGAGTTATCTTCGATTTCTTGGCTTCTTTGTAGAAAGGATGAAAAGTGGTGTAATGCACACAATTGCTGTCTGTGTGTCAGGAACTGAACCAGGACCTGGGGCTTACCAGGTCAGTGCTGTACCCTTGAGCTGTACCTTCATCCAAGGATGAAATATAAATAATAATAGTGCTAATGAAATAGTTACAAAATATTAATCAAATACTGGCAAACGAATGAAACAATAGTAAAAATATTAATGACACTCATTTGAAGTAACAAAATGGAGCTCTGACTATTGTAAGTGAAGTTTTATACTTTGTGTGAATTGTAGGATTTGCCTGTACGGATTATGTGTTCTGCATTAAAGCTAGGGACCCGCACAAAATAGAGACTGAAAGCATTTGTCAACTTGAAAATTTTTCAAGAAAATTGCTAAAATCCCATGTCACCCTAGAAACACTGTTATTGTAGCAAATAAGTAAAGTAATTTTCAAATTTTTGATTAGAATAATATAAATTCCAACTTCCGGATTTGTGAATATGATCAGCTGAAATTTGCCATTTTCTAGACTGCTGACTTAGGAACTAAATTACTGACTTTCATAGTGTGGCATGGGGAGATAGCTCAGTAGAATAAGCGCTTACCTGGTAAGTGCCAGCGCCTGAGCTCAATCCCTGACTCTGAAAAAAAAAAAAAAAAGAAAAATGACAGCAATACCAGAAAACAAAAAAACACACAGTGGCATGGACCTCACTTAGAAGGAGGATGTTTGAAGCATTAATAAAAAATGACATATTGAGGGGCCAGGCGGGATGGCTCAGTGGTCTAAAGCACCTGCTTGGGAAAGCTTGGGCGGCTTCAGGGACCGCTGTTCGATCCCGGGCACCACATGTTGCGCCAGCCCTGCCCTCAGGGCGGGCTGAGCCGGCCATAAAAATGAGTGAATAAACAAATAAAGGTTCTGAAACAAGAAAAAAATAAATAAATAAAAAATTAAAAAAAAATTAAAAATGACATGTTGAATACACATTTTCTTTTTCTAAAATTCATTTTAATGAGAAAAGGGATAAAATAGCAATAAAACAATTTCAAATCAACTTAGTATGATGGTTACAATAACTAAAACAATGCATGTTGTCTTCATAGTAGTTATTCAGAGGACAAGATGCAGACATACTATGTTGTCTAAACAGTATTATCATAAACCTTTCTTCGCATTGAACTAAGAGAAAGTAGCTGTATATCTATTCTTACTTTCTTGTGTGTGTTTGTGTATGTTTGTATTTTTAAATAGCAAAGCAGTCTTTTATCTACACTTTGGTGAAGTTACTGACACATGACACTAGGTTGCCTAGCAACTGATAGCTAACCTTAACCAGACAGGATATTCATCTCAGGAGTGAACTAGGTTGTTTGCTTTAGACATTGCACCAAGTCCCACCTACAGATATTTGAGTAATTTCCTAGCTTCTTGGCTTCCAACATATAACCACAATTTTCATTTTGTTTTGTCAGAGATAGGTGTTCCACTGAAGTTACATTAGCTGTACTTGGAGAAGTCTTTAAAGAACATTTTCGTACTTCAAGCCAGTTTAAAGATTGATACTTGAATTCAACAAAATAACCCAATATAGTTCAGTAATCCACAATAGTAATGGGTTACCAGCAGAAATGTCAATTGTCAGAAGTTGTTGATTTGAGCCATTTACAGCTCAGCATATAAATATGGCATTAATTTTTATACCTGTGTTTAGACATTTCTGCTGGATATTTAAGACCAAGTTAAAACAAAACTCATTCAAAGTTTCCGTCTTTTTTTTTTTTTTTGTCTTTTTGAGACAGGGTCTCACTATGTAGTTCTGGCTATCCTCGAGCTCACTTTTGTAGCCCAGGCTGGTCTCGAACTCGCACCGATCCTCCTGCCTCAGCCTCCCAAGTGCTGGGATTACAGGTGTGCACCACCACGCCCGGCTAATTTTCTGTCTTTTTAACAAAATTTTCGACCTTAACTCCTCTTCCTACTCTACTTTCAAATCAACAGCATCCAACATTGCCAGGTCTGTCAATAACCCACTACTATAACGGAATATTAGACTATATATACAACTACTTTCTCTTATTTCTATGAGAAGAATTTTTATACAAATAGTGAATAGAGGGGCCTGGCAGGATGGCTCTGCGGTCTAAAGCGCTTGCTTAGGAATACTTAGGCGACTGCAGGGACTACGGTTCGATCCCCAGCACCACATGCTACACCAGCCCTGCCCTCAGGGCAGGCTGAGCCGGCCATAAAAATAAATAAATAAATAAACAAACAAATGTTCTGAAACAATAAAAAAATAAAAAATCTTAAAAAAAAACAAAAACAAATAGTGAGTAGAAATATTGTGATTTCTACATCCTGTACTCTTAACAATTAGTGCAAAGACAACATTATCCATTATATTTTTTGTATTTACTCAAGGTTTACAGGGTCTCACTACATACCTCAGAATCATAGTGATCTTTCTGTTTTCAGCTTCCCAAGTTCTGGGATTACAGGCGTGTGGCATACCCAGTCTCAGTCACCCTTCAGTATGTTCTGGGAGCAGGGCCAGCACAGTCTGCAAAGGATCAAACCCCCATCCCTGAGCCTGCCTACGCAGGTTAATTAGTTTGCTGAGCTATCCAGCCAGACCTATCTAATCTTTATTTTTCTTAATATTAATTTTTGTACTTAATTCCAATTTCAACTGTACTCATTTTTTAACCAGACTACTTGAGAGGAGTCCAACAGAATCACACACTTTGGATTTCTTCTGTCACCTCTTTTTTCAGCTAAAGCCCTTGATGCTGTCTGGAAAGCCTTATAGTGCACCCATTGCAAAGGCATTTATGCTTCACAAATACCATGAATGTCATTGTTCTGCCCATTTCCTTTTACTGCTTCTGGCAGGTTTAATAATTCTATTGTACCTTAGGAACATCTTAGACATAAACCATTTTATGTATTGCTGTGAAATATTTTCTTTTCTCTTTATGTATTAAATTTTAAAATGGAAAACATTCATAGTTCCTTCTGTAAATTAATTGTTAGAAAAATAGTTTCTCATTTGTTAAATGTTTGATAAATGTAATGTCTTTTTTTTTTTCTTTTTTTGAGTCTCACTGTGAAGTTTAGGCTGGTTTTGAGCTCATTTTTGTAGCCCAGGCTGGTCTCGAACTCCCACTGATCCTCCTGTCTCAGCCTTAAACAGTTCTTAGCATTGAAAATATTTTGAATGGAACTTTGGCTGTGGGTAAATCTGGATCAACTATTTTATTCTTTGCATATGCAAATACAGAATATAAAATATATAACATGCTTGAAGAACAATATAGACACAAAAAGAGATAAAATAAAGTTCATTTGAACTTTTAATACTAAAATATGTGAGTGTGTTTGGCCAGAATGAAGGGCACTTTTTTTCCTTGACATATTTTTAAAAATCACTACATTGAAAATAAAAGGTGAATAAGTGAATAGGGTACAACTTATGAACACTATCATTGTTTATTATGATATTAATAAAAATTCTTAGCAAAGCTATAGGACTTATTAGACAATAGAATTTTGAAGAGCAAATTAGGATTTTTACTAGAAGGCTCATAACTGAAACTAATAAAATTTTTAAATGATAATTTTTATATTTGACAGGTGAATAGCTTGCAAATATATTGGGAAGCTAAAATAAACCTTAAACCTAAGGTATAATCAGCCTGTGGCTTAAGAGTATAATTTTGAAATCCTCTTCCCAGTTTGCCCCAAGGAAACATGTTAAATAGTTATACATTGATGACAAATGTCAGATTCTCCAGTGGAACCAAATAAATTAATTCTCCTAACTGGTAGCAACACAGTATAGAGCAAGTTTCAGTCAATGCAACTTAATGTATGAAAAATGTTTTTATAGCACCTGAAAGAAAAAAAAAACATACAAACAAACAAACATGCAAAGTTGGAAATGAAACATCAAGACAGATGTTACTTAGGTCATAAACTGAAAAAGGTAGGACCGGAACCAGTGATGGGTATGTCTGATACTGTATATGGAAGCAGCATATGTTGCATTATTGTTGATGAATAAACATTCTGCCCATGAATTCTTCTTATACTAATAAAATGACCACAGGAATCAACATCATAGAATAGATAATTGATGCAAATCCTCATTATCATGAATGGTTTATAGAAATTGTCTTATATTTTAGTTCACTGTGGACTAAAAAGAAAGAAAGAAAACATAAGACCATGGTCAGCATAGCCCTGAAACAGTCTGGAAATTTATATGAGCCCTGAATGTATGTACTACCTAAACCGTTTTTCCAAGCCTTAGAAATAAATGCTTCGAAAGACAAAGAATTTTAAAGAGTAAATATTTCCCATCAAAAGCAACCTCACTTTTTCTTAAATATTGGTAGGACAGTAAGTTAGAAAATCTCAAGTGTTTAATTGTAGAATTAATAAAAAATATAATCATACAGTTAGACAATCAAATTTAGGAAAATAATCTCTAAAGTTTTCATTATTAAAATCCATATTCTTTCTTTTTATTTATTTTAGGAAAGGGTCTACAGGGTGATCAGTGTCTCACTACAAGATCTGAATTGTAGTGATGTGTGCCTGTTTACAGCCTCCCAAGAGCCTGGGTTTACGGGCATGTGGCACCAGGCTCAGTCTCAATTGCTGTCTCAGGGGTAAGGCATGCATGAAATCCATATTTTTAACAGGATTATAAAATCTAAATGATAGCATTGCACTTTAATATTTAGAACATCTAAGCAGAAAAGCTTATTGCTTTTCTAAATTGGCTTTTATTTTTCCATTATACACCTAAGCTGCCTTCACTGGGTTCTGTTCTTAAATCCTATTTATGCAATCAGACATGAGGACCTAAATGTGTAAGTGTATTGCATAGAAATAATGTTTCCCTCCGTACTTATTGGTTTAGGTTCTGCTCTCAAATTTTCACAAGCATGACACTAATCTTTCTTGACCCAACTGTCTTACCTGTAGAAGAATGAAGTTTAAAAATCCAGGAAAATGACAGGTAAAGTATGTTATGATTTAACAGAGAAGGGCAAATAACTCATGTCCCTTTCTGTCCCTCTTTCAGATGGAAGCTTTTCTTTTGTTCAATAAATATATTCTGAAATATATTCTGTTCTTAAAAAAAAACAATTTAACTTAGAGTTGTAATCAGACTGTCAAACAATAAGAAAACATAATACTATACAAAATATAAATAGCAATTCAGAGTGTTTTATGTTATTGCCTTGCCTTATGATTGACTGATTGATTGATTGCCTTGGATGTTGTCTTAGTTATTTTTCCTGCTGCTAAGTCAAAATTCCTGACTCTGGGTAGGAAAGATTTATTAATCCTTAGAGCCTGCCGAGTTTTCAGTGCATAGGTGGTGGGTTCCATGGCAGGGGGCATAGGAGGAGGCCACTGTAGAAGAGAGGGCAGACAAGCACTGAGGTAGCAAAACAGCAAGCAACAGCAGCCCTTTTTCTACACTTTGTATCTTATCCAGGCTGCTCACCCTTAGGACAGATAGCACTCACACCCAGGCTGCAACACCTAGGATCCTAACATCACACCATGAGTCTATCACAGCATCATATCCTTCATGCAAGTGTCACCCACATCCCCAAAGTGCCACCAGTGAAAACAAAATGAGACTTCGCAAGGATGTCTAGATAGAAAACTTAGCAGATGCAGAACTTAAAGATTTTGAGCCCTTAGAAAATAAAAGGAGTCAGGGCTGGAGAGATAGATCAGGGTCACAAGTGCCTGCCTGGCAAGTGCCACGTTCTGAGATCGATCCCCAGTCCCAATAAATAAATAAATAAATAAATAAATAAATAAATAAATAAATAAATAAATGGAATCAAGCATGAAAATCATCATCGTCATCATACCTGCTTTCTGACTGGGCACAGCTTCCTATCCAAAGTGCGATGAAATAGAATATAATTGGTACATAAAAATATATTAGAGGTGAGAAAGTTACTAACAACCTTTATAATTGCTGAGGTACCTGGAGTTCAACCAGCAAAGCAACAGAGAGGATGAAGCAGAAGAAACAATCTGGATGAAGTTTGCCTACAAGGGTTTTCTTTAGGACTGGGCCTCCAAGAAACAGAACAGCTTTTAGATAGATGATAGATGAGAGGGAGAGAGAAAGAGAGAGAGAGAGAGAGAGAGAGAGAGAGAGAGAGAGAGAGAATAGACTTCGAGAAGATTTGAGTAAGACTGTGGTTCTAGCTCAAGTCAACTAGTGAAATTTAGAGTCTCTTGCTCCTAATCAAGGCTAATAAGACACAGGAACCCTGGAAATAGACATGTGTGTCCTACAACTAAAAGCCAAATAAGCACAAGTAGAAAGTAATACGCATTTTGTCACATTTCCACAAGTAGAAAGTAATACGCATTTTGTCACATTTCCACTAAAATATCATGAACAAATTCCAAAAGAATAACACAGAATAAAATCTGTCCATGTGCTACCAAAAAATGGACAATATAAGGGGCTGGAGAGATAGCTCAGGGGCACAAGTGCCTGCCCAGCAAGTTCAAGGTCCTGAGTTCAATCCCCAGTTCCACCAAAAGAAAAAAAAATGGACAATATATACAACATAATAAGATCATAAATATAACCTTCAAATTGTTGCTCAGTGTAGAATAAGAATGAAAGAAAGAAATAAAGAAAGAAAGAAAGAGAGAAAAAGAGAGATTATAGCAATGATCTACCAGAGGAGATGGCATGGGTTTGATCACCAGCACCGCCTGATAAATAAACAAACAAAAAACAATCAATCAAATTAAATAAATAAATTGAACAAGAGCGGACCCAAAAATAGCAGGTATATGTTTCTGTAGAAGGTGAACATATTAAACATATTTTTAAAAGTCACTTAAAGAATAATAGATAAGTTTTATCAGAGAAATGGGAAGTCAGTGATACAAGGTTTTGTGACCTTGAAGAGCGATCAGCAAACAATTTTCTATATGTAGAGAAGCTGAGAGAAGATTTTTTTTTTTTGGTCTTTTTGAGATAGGGCCTCCCTGTGCAGTTCAGGCTGGCCTTGAGCTCACTTTGGTAGCCCAGGCTGGTCTCGCACTCGCACCGATCCTCCTGCCTCAGTCTCCAGAGTGCTGGGATTACAGGCGTGTGCCACCATGCCCAGCGGTGAGAGAAGATTTTAATAAGAGGAAACAGATTTAACATTTTGTGGGTCAATTCAACATTCTTAACTCACATCAATATTCCTAGAAGGAGAATGATTATAGAACCCAAAGACAAAATTAAAAATAATATAAAAATTAAGTAAAATGGACCTAAAAATGCCAATTGCAATCAAAATGCACGATTATGGTTGTGATAAATGCAGCAAAATTCAACCAGGGTAAATAAAGTCAATTAAAACTTGGCATACAGTAATCAAATAAGAAAAGATGAATGGAAATTCCTGAACTTATGAAAAGATAAATGACATATTACACAGTGGATACCAAGGATAAGAATGCCAGCTGGCCATATCACAGAAAAAAGTGGCAGAGTTTAATAAGAAAGGTAATATAGAACTAAGAAAAAAAAAGCCTGTCCATCAGGACTTCAATACATAATAAGAATATCTTTCAAACCGTACTTTTAGGTAATCGAAGTTTTAGGAAATTCACCATAGTATGAAGGCATCTTTAGAAATGTTTTTATGTTTTTCAGATTTAAAAAAAATGACATTAAGCAAAAATTAGAATATAGAGGAAAAACAAAAATAAGGTACAGATGAGTCATACCTATATCAGAACTGCATATTTTTAAGATTGTATCAAAGGATTTAGGTTAAAAACAAATTTAAGATGGATATTAATGCATAAGGAAACATCAGAGAATGACTTCCTGATAAGAAAAATTCCATCACAGCTACAAAGAATATGAAATATTACACAGATGCCATAATAATATTTTTTTGCAAAATGATAATCAAAGTGCTTGATTTGGCATCATCTATGCCCTAACTGAATGATGCAGTACAGATTAGCATTGCTTCCATGAAAGTACGATATTCGCATTGTGAAGTGTCCTGTATGCCAGGCAAGGTTCTTGCAGCAGAATCATGCTTGACACACTCAAGTTTGGAACAGATCAGGGGTGCAGGTGTGGGACGAGAAGATCAGTGGATTTGCCTTTATTCTAAGGGTGGTAAAGACTTTCTACGTGTTTTAAATGAAGTGACACTAGTAAGGCTTCTATGTTAAAAAGTTCATATTGATTGCTACAAAGGTAAAAGAATATTGCTAAGGATTGCAATATTCAGAATGTGAATGAATTCTACACAACCAAAATGAATATATTTTCAGGTGAAACTATCAAGAATTATAAATGTGTCAAGTTTAAGTTTTTAAATATGAGATATAAAACAAAGTAATACAGACATAATAATACAAAGCTCACTTAATTATTTAATTAGTACTTTTATTCTTTCCTCATTGAAAATTAAAATTATGTTTATTGAATTTAATTTTAATTACAATCTCCTAGAGAAACCTAAAATTGTTTTCATAGTATGTAAATTTAGACCAAACTCTAAGTTAGAACTCAGTGAAATAAGCACCTGCTTTGGCAAGCTTAGGGACCGGAGTTCAATTCCCAGCCCTGTGTGCTGTGCCAGCCCCACTGCCAGAGCATACTGAGCCAGCCATCAAGGCTAGGTGTGGTGCTGCATGATGGTGAGTGCCTGTAATCCCAGTGGTGGAGAAGCTGACAGCAAGAGGAGCACTATGAGTCTGAGCTGCATAGTGAGACCCTGTACCAAATACGTAAAATGAAATAAAATAATAAATAAGTAAATTTTACATGTACCATAATATTATAGTTATTTTCAATTATAAAAATACATGTTCCTACAATAAACTCAATATGATTCTAATCTTGAGAAATTGTAATCACATCATAGCTAAACAAATTTCAAAAGTTAATTATGGTTTGCAAAATTAGTGCTAAAATATGCAGTAAGTCTTATTAAAATAAAAAGCACATTTGTTAAAATATGCAATAACCTATATTGAAGATATCTATTATCTGAGAATATTAAAAGGAAAATGTATAATATTGCTTATACTAGTCTGAAACATAGTCTACGTATATATTAATTATAGACTTTGGTATGCATAAAATACCATTAAAATGTAATAAGAAACTATAAAAACCACAGCCCCATTTGATTATATATCATGTATATTCATATTTGGAATTTTGAAGTAATTTTCAATGTTATAACAATAACTGAAAATATTTTTGTCCATAGGATTAAATAATCAATAATACTTTATTAATAGCGTTATAGTATCACTTTGGGGCACATATGCTTTTAAATTTGTGTATGGTAAATTATTTCAAAATCTCTAAGATTGAGCCAGGAATGTAGCTCAGTGGCATCAGTGCCTGTCTGGCAAGAGCAAGGTCCTGAGCTCACTCCCTGTTACCAAAAAATAGAGATCAACAGATAGAGATAGATAGATAGATAGATAGATAGATAGATAGATAGATAGATAGAATCTCTTAGACCTTTTAAACTTTGGTTAAATAATATAATTGAATAAATTATTTAGACTTATTTAGAGTTTGACTCTCAAGGTAAACTCTACCAAATCTTTTAAGAAGACATAAAATTCATTGAATCTATTATTTTGACTTATTTGTAAGTCCGCATGGGAAAAATTAATGTATTCCAGATGTTGGAAGTAAAACATGTTAACTTACATATGCCTTTTAAAACATTTGTAAGTGGCACCAACTTTCTTTCTAATTAAGAATATTACTCTGAAGGCTTCAGTTGCACTGCAGAGGCCCACTACGGGCTGCCTTTCGACATTCTCTTGACTCCCTGCCTGCCTAAGCTTGCACGTGGTCCTCCATGGCCCCTCCAACATTTATGTACACTGTAGAGGACCACCGCTGACTGTCCTATTCTCTTTGAGTTGTCTTCTCTGACATTTCTAGTGGGTGTTTTTTGACTAAAATTATCTTCTGCTTAGGAAACAGTGTTTTCCTTGGTATTTTCGCTTAATTGTTCATGAACAAGTTTTTATAATTAAAACCTATTGAATGTTTCATTTCTTTGAAAACTACCCTTTGTGAAATGTTTTTGTCAAATTGTAAGAAAAAGAGGTTATATATAAATATATATAAAATAAAATAAATATATATAAGTATATATTTATTTATTTTATTTTATTTTTTTGTCTTTTTGAGACAGGGTCTCACTGTACAGTTCAGGCTGGCCTTGAGCTCAGTTTTGTAGCCCAGGCTGGTCTCGAACTCTCACCGATCCTCCTGCCTCAGCCTCCTGAGTGCTGGGATTACAGGCGTGCACCACCACGCCCGGCTATAAATATATATTTATAAAACAAGTAAATACATATATTTAATATTATGGCAGGCTCAGCCCACTCTAGGGGTGAGGCTGGTGCGGACTGTGGTGCTAGGGATTGAACCACAATCCCTGCAGTTGTCTAAGCTTACCTAAGAAGGCGCTTTAGACCATTGAAACATCTTACCGGCCCAATCACTTAAAATAATTTTGTTTATAGTTGAAAATAGTTTAGAAGGACATTTTTAATTTAGCTTTGCTTTTTCTGTATTTAAAAAGATGATTTTCATATATATGAATTTAGAATAGCAACTTATTTCTTCACACATCATAAAATTGATGATATTCTTGGTTTATTAATTTTTATATTTTTTTGTTTTGGTGACAGGATCTTGCTACATAGCTTAGGCTGGTCTTGAACTTATGATGCAGCCTAATTTGGCTTCAGACTCATGTAATCCTCTTGTCTCAGCCTCTCTAAGGCTAGGATTAAATATGTGCACAACAGGCAGGACTTTTTTGTAAATCTTAGGAAAGGATGTCTGTTTATTTTTTGTTTGCTAATTGTTTCTTTTCCTTTCTGTCTTTCCCTTTAAAATATTAGCCCCTAAAGATTTTCAAATTTATGTTTTAACAAAATTTTGACAGTCGTGTCATTTCAAAACATGGGTTTGTCTGAATAATATTTAAAGCTTTGTTTACTTCAAATTTTGTACAACTTTTAAAATCCTTTTTATCTATGCGAGCACACAGTCAGTAAGCTTAGATAAATGGCAGGATTGTGTGCAGTATTGAAAATGCATTATACTCAGGATTGAACTCAGGACCTTGCATGTGCCAAGCAGGTACTTATACCACTGAGCTATTTCTCCAGCCCAGAAAGGCCTCATTCCTGTAGTTATTAAGATTTCATTAGAAAATTAAATGTCTCTCATCATCTTGAAACATTTTGTGCATAATACTAAGCAATCTATAACTGCTTAAGTGAATTGATTGTTCCACAAATAAAATATTCACCATAAAGTTAAAGTGATTTTATAAAATAGCAGCACTGTTTGTCAGGCATTAGCTTTACTATTAGACTCCATGATTTCCCCTAAGGCCCACCTCACACCTTTCACCTGACAACCCACTCATTTTTATACCTTTGGGTAAGACTTTAGTTCTTAGTTCTTATCCACACTTGTTTTTGCTACACACCATTATTTCAGATAAATTACACCTACATCATAATGTTCTGATATCTTCTTTCTTTACTCATACTGTTTTCATTATATAGTTTTAGACTTGCTATCTTATCAGTGGTTTAGGTCATTGTTTTATTTTGTCACAGAAAAGTATTTATTAAATAATATTTGGTTAAATGTGAGGGTAGTTTAGTACACTGCGCTACAATAGGCTCAAATCAACAGTTTCCAACATTGCCAGTTTTTCCAGTAACACAATGCAATAATGGAACATTTGGCTATATATACAACTACCTTCTCTTAGATCAAAGGGAAGAAATCTGCTACACCAATAACCATTAGAAAATAACACCCTGTTCCCTGTATAACTACAGCAAGGACAACAATATGCATTGTATCAATTATTGTGAATGTACTACTAACGTGTTTTGGAACTATCAAATTTTAATTTCTTATTAAAAGTAATAAAAATTAAAAAATAATGTTTTGTTAGCTGGTATAGTGGCATATATCTATAAGCCCAGCACACAGGAGGCTGAGGCAGGAGTGCAGATGTGAGTTCCAGGCTAGGCTGAATGACATAATGAAACCCTATCTGAAGAAGAGAAGAAAAGAAAAGCAAAAGAATAATCAACAAATAGTCTTTGCTACCTTGTTCATTTTGCCACCTGAATAAAAAATGAATACAAAAATCTTACCAGAGGGTCAATGAAATAATAAACACTGTCTAAATATGTTATGTGATATATATATATATATATATATATATATATATATATATATGACAGTCCATGTTTGCATCTATATATTTGTATATGATATACCTATAATGTAATCTGTAAATGTAATCTCTATAGAAGACATTTTCTTTGTACTAAACCGGCATGAGATTTATTTTCATTTGAAAGAAAAGAATATTTAAGTTTATCAATCAATGAGAAAATCTGTATTAGTAAAGTTGTTATACTCATATTTTCACATGTATATAAGTTATTAATAAATTTGCCAGATCCTAGAACCTGCATGCATATAGGACTTCAGGCTTATTCTTCCACAACAAGATCCCAGGGATGGTGTATGAGTAGGAAATTTTGTCTGCATGCCACCACCAGAATTTCCTCATCCAGACTCCAGACCCAGCACGTTCTATGTAACCCTGCAACAAAATTCCCTGCAGAGAAGCTAAGGGTCAGATCTTCCCAGCTAATCCAGGAGCTAACCATCTTGCCAAGGGGCACAGTTGGTTCACTTTTATGGGATATAGCAGGAAGAAAGAAGCTGACCACAGCAACCAGCCCCAGCCATTAAAATCTGGGCAAGATGAAATTTGGTAGCTATGCCTGAATTTCTGTGGTTTCTAATGATATAAATGCACTAAAGCTCTTCAGCAAAGGTTAGAGGAGAGCTCAGTCCTATACAAAATGACAAAGAGAAAGAGCTAAATGCAATCTCAGGCCATGAGCACATACAGAACAAATGCAAGAGACACCAGCATAGAAGAAAATGGGAAACACACAGCTGAAAACTGAATTGATAGCATCTGAAATTAACAAGTGCAGATACACATAGAAGAACTCAGAGCAGAAATTAGCTTTGAAATAATAAAAGAAATCTCTGAATTATAGTGTGAGAAGTAAAAACACAACTGCAGAAAAATATAGAGGAAATCAGATGAGAAATAACCTCCAAAATAAAATAGCCATCTCTGAATTAATAGCTTCTGAAGTAAAGGAACAATGGCAGAAAGGTAGAGAGGAAATCAGATCAGAAATAGTATATGAAGTAGAAAAAGAAAGGATAAATACAATAAAAATATTAACAAATGCTTCTAAGGAAGACAATGATAAAAAATTAGAGGAGAATAGAAAAATGATGAAATCTTTGAATGAGCAATATAGGAAAGAAATACATCACAAGAAGCACTTTCAAAAATATATACAGGAAAATAACATCCCAATCACAAACTGGCAACACCATATAAATGAAAGTGAAGATAGAGTTTTGAGATCTTGAAAATATAGATGCAGCTAGTATAAAGGTTAGAAAGGATTTTTAAAAACAACTAGAAATCACAAAAATAATTCAACAACTGCAAGATGATGCTAAGATGAGCAAACATGAGACTAATACATATCAAGAAGAAATAAGGACTAAATACAAATGATATAAAAATAATATGGGCAGACATAATAACAGAAAACTTACAAAATATGAGAAAACACACCTGACATTCAAGTAACAGAAGCATACAAAACTCCAAAGAACATCAACCCAACTAAAAATGCACCAGACATATAATAGTCAAGATCCCAGAAACTCAGCAGAAGAATAATATACTAAAAGTGGCTAGACAAAAGAAACAAATCATATTTAAAGGAACATTCATCACAATAATAGCAGACCTCTCTTCAAAAACCATGGAGTCAACAAGAACATGGAGTCCTTGAAGTCCCTCATGAAAACAAATTCCACCCAGACTGCTATAACCCACAAAACTCTATTTCAAGTATGAGGCAGAAGTGAAACTCTTCCATGACAAAGAACAGCGAAAGAATTTCATGATATCAAAGCCAACCCTACACAGCCTATTAAAAATATTTTAGAAAACGACAAAAATGATCTGAGCTCCACCAATGAGAACAGAAAACAAACAAACAAACAAAAAACATTAAATAGGGCAACCAATTAAACACAGGAGAAAAAGGGGGAGAAATTATAGGTAAATAACATGGCGATCATGTCAATACATTTCAATTATAGCCATCAGTGAAATTGGACTTAATTTCCAGTTAAATAAAATGAGCAGACGCAGTGGATTAGGATGCAAAATCCAACAATTTGTTGTTTACAAGAAACACCCTCAGCTCATAAACTGAAAGTCAAAAGACAGAAAACAATATTACATGCCCTAGCACCTGCGAAAAAAGCAGGGATATCAATCCTATTTGCAGATAGTCTAAATTTGCAACTCAGATTGAATAAATTAAATAAAGAAGGCAAGCACATACTGGTTAGGGTCAAAATTCAAGACAAAGATGTTACACTCATAAATATATATGCGCCGAACACAGCAGCACACAGCTATATAAGCCGAATATTAATGGAGATGAAAAATCTACTATCCAATACCACAATCTTAACAGGACACCTTAACAATCCTCTATCAGAAAAGGATAGGACAAACAGACAAAAAAAAATTAGTAAAGAAGTAGCAGAACTGAACCAGAGCTTAGAACAACCAGACTTGCTGTATGTACACAGAGTTTTACACCCAGCCACTTCTGAATACACATTTTTGTCAACTGCACATAATACATTGACCAAGATAGACTGCATACTAGTGCATAGGTCATGGTTAACTATATGCAAGAAAACAGAAATTATCCCATGCATGTTATCTGACCACAGTGCAATGAAACTAGAAACAAATGACAAAAGAAATCACTAAAATCCCAGAAATACATGGAAATTAAATGATACACTTCTGAGCAACCAATGGGTTACAGAGGAGATTAAGCAACATTCACACTTCAATGAAAATATAAACACGACCTAGCCGAATTTATGCGATAGAATGAAAGCAGTATTTACAGGGAAATTTATAGCTGTGAATCCACACATTAAGAAAACAGAATGAAAAAAAATAAATAAATACTGTAATAATGCATGTTGATAGTCTATAAAAGGCAGAGAAAATCAAGCTCAAATACCAAAAGACAAGAAGAAATTATAGAGAATATAGGAGAAATTATTTCAATTGAGACAAAGAGAACAACACAAAGAATTAATGAATAGAAAAGCTGTTTCTTTGAAAGATTAAAATAAATTGATAAACGCCTAGATAAACTCATCAAAAACAGGAAAAAAAAATTCGAATTCAAGCAATAAGGAATGAAAAGGGTACATTATCACAGACCCAGTGGAGATTCAGAAGATCATTATTAGGTACTTTGAGAATTTGGGAATCTTTCCTCTTACAGAATTGAAGACACAGATGAAATGGACAGATTTCTAGAAAGGGATAATTTACCAAAACTGAATCTAGAAGATATAAGAATGTTCAATAAAGCCGGGTGTGATGGCGCACGCCTGTAATCCCAGCATTCGGGAGGCTGAGGCAGGAGGATCGGTGAGAGTTCAGACCAGCCTGGGCTACAAAACTGAGCTCAAGGCCAGCCTGAGCTGTACAGCGAGACCCTGTCTCAAAAAGACAAAAAAAATGTTCAATAACAAAATAACAGCAAAAGAAATACAAAATATAATTAAAAAATTCTACTGAAAAGTAAAGTCCTGGCCCTAATGGATTCACCACTGAAATTTTAAGAAATCTACAGAAGATATAATCCCAATGCTCCTTAAACTCTTCCTTGAAATAGAAAAGGAAGCAATCCTTCAAAAATCATTCCTAGAGACCAGCAGAGAAAGATGCAACTGAAAAAAAAACTGCAGACAAATTTCTCTCATGAAAAATAGATGCAAAAATCTTTAATAAAATCCTTATCAACAGAATATAGCAAATCATCAAGAAGACTATACACTATGACCAGGTAGGATTCATCCCAGGGATGAAAGGCTAGTTCAATGTATGTAAATCTATAAATGTAACACATCATATCAATAGAGCCAAAGTAAAAAATCTTATGATCCTCACAATTGATGCATAAAAGACTTTTGACAAATTCCAATACTCACTCATGTTCAGAGTCCTACAGAAAATTAGAATAGAGGGCCTCTACCTCTATCTGATAAAAGACATCTATGACAATCCAATAGTTAACGTAATTCCAAATGGGGAAAGACTGAAGTCTTTTATTCTCAGATCTGGTACAAGACAAGGATGTCTTCTATCACCACTCTTATTCAATATAGTTCTGGAGTCGTTAGCAACAGCCATTAGACAAGACAGAGAAACAAAAGGAATAAGAATAGGTAAAGAAAATGTTGAACTATCATTATTTGCAGATAACATGATAGTATACTTGTAAGACCCCCCCACAAAAAAAAACTCCACCAAGAATCAACTAGAATTTGTAGGCAAACTCAGTAACAAATCACAATACAAAGTCAATACTGAAAAGTCAATAGCGTTCATCTACACAGATAACAAACACTCTTAAAGAGAAATTAGAGAATCAATACCTTGTGCACAGCATCATGGAAAATGAAATACTTAGGAATTAATCTAACTAAAGAAGTAAAAGATCTATTCAATGAAATCTACAGTACTCTATAAAAAGAGATCATAAAGGACTTTAGAAAATGGAAAGATATTCCCTGTTCCTAGGTAGGAAGACCCATAACTGTCAAGATTTTCATATTCTCAAAATTGTACAGATTTATTGCAATTCCATCAACATACCTCACAGTCCTAAAGAAATCATTCTTGAAATTTATGTGGAACTGGAAATGACACAGAATCACAAAGAAAATCCTGGAAAACAAAATTAAGGCAGGCAACGTTATAATTCCTGACTTAAAATTACACTACAAACCTATTGTGATAAAACCAAGGTGGTATTATCAAAAAATAGACCTGAGGATTATTTGAATAGATTAGAAGATGCAGAAGCAAGTACAAACACACTCAACCACCTCATCATTGACAAAGTGGCCAAACATATTTACTGGAAGAAAGATCACCTCTTTAGTAAATGATGCTGGTAAAACTGGCTCTGTCTATGCCAGAATCTAAAATTTGACCCCGTTCTATCACCATGCACTAAACTAAAGTCAAAATGGATTAAAGATTTAAACATTAAAACAGAAACACTTGAAGTTGGGGGATAGCTCAGTAGAATAAGTGCTTGCCTGGAAAGAGTAAGGGCCTGATTTTCACACCGAGTTCCACAAATAAAATAAAATAATAAAATAAAATTAAAAACACAATAAGAAACACTAAATCACCTGGAAGAGAAAGTAGGAGGAAATCTTCAAGTCATCAGGTTTGGCAAACTGTTCAGGAAGAAAAATCAAAATGCACCTGTAACACTATAAAGATTAACCCTGGACCTCACTCGTGCTGAGAAGTTTTTGCATGTAAAAATAAATTTCCAAAGGAGTGAATAGACAACCCACAGATGTTTTAAAATTTTAACTAATAGGTATTCAGACAAATGTCTTCTATCTACAATTTTTAATGAAATAGAAAATCAGGGCCCCAAATTTGAAAGACCAACCTAGAAATTAGCATGTGAAATGAACACACACTTCTCAGAGGGAGAAATACTAGAAGCTAATAAATATATGAAGAAATGGTCCACATAGCTAGCCATCCATGAAAGGGTAATTAGAACAACACTTAGATACCATCTCACTCCAGAAAGAATGGCTATCATGAAGTAATCAACCAGCAACAAATTTTGGAACGGCTGTGGGGGATAAAAGAACACTTCTCCACTGCAAGTCGGGATGAAGACTGGTGCAACCATTATGGAAATCAGTGTGGAAATTCCTTAAAAAACTAGACCTGGAAATCCCATTCAATCCAGCTATCCCTGTATAGGAAATTTTCCCAGAAGAACTGAAAACATTATATCATAGTGATGTTTGTTGTCCTATGTTTGTAGAAGCACAATTTGTATAAGTCAAATCTTGGAAACAATTAAAATGACCATCGCCTGAAGAATGGTTTAAAAAGATATGGTGTTTTTATACAACGGAATATTACTCAGCTCTAAAGAATGATAAAATCAAAGTCATCATATATAAGTGGATGTATCTTGAACGTACACTCATAAGTGAAATAAATTAAACCTACATGTTAAATATTGTATAGTCTCCTTAGTGTACAACCTCAAAGGAGAAATAAAAATGGAAATGGAAACGGAAATTAAGGACTAGAAGATGAAACAATGAAGAAAGACCAAGCAGCAAAGTTAGGAAACATGGCAGGTGCAAAAACATGCACGTATATACAGATAATGAGTTAGACAATGGTCCTAACTATCCCCAACAGGTTTTGACAGTGGAGATAGCAATATGTACTACTAAAATTATGCTTGGAATGCCTGTTGTTTTGATCTTTTAAATGGGTGCTGCTCCTAATTTCAATCATTGCTATGCTCTTTCTCAGAAGTAAATGTTTGTTTTAAAAAAAACTAAAATGTGTAATAAAAGAGAATTTTAAGACACAAGGAAAAATGCCATATGATTGAACTGCTAAAATTTTACATATATGGTAGATTTGTAAACTTTTATGTAAAATGTGTAATTGTTTTATTTTTTTCATCACATTCTATAGGGACTTATTACAATATCCGTGATTAATGGAAAATATCAGTTCCATGTTAAGTCTAAGGCGTTTGATATTCAGAAAGGCAGTGATATTTAGTTCAAGTGCCTATGTTGTACAGCAATAGTATCACTAAGTTTCTCTTCTGGTGGGTTAACAACTTAAGTTTGCAGACCAAAAAATTAGAGAAAAAGAAGGAAGTCAAAGGCAGCCAGTATTTTTGGCCAAGCCTCACTAATTCAGTGAGGACTCAGGACATAAGAGACCTGTATTGTAACATCCCGTAACTCAGTGCTGTACCACATTTTCTGTTCAGGGAGATTATGGGGCTACAGAATAATGGGATCAATGATATATGGTGTCCCTAAAGACAGGCACCTAGAGAGAAAAGATTCTTTTAGGCTTTCACCGAGAGCAAATTGGTCCAGCAATGGCATGTGGTGGTGACGCTGACAAAAGTTCTACAAAACCTTGTATATGGTTTCAAGGTAAATCCTAAGGGGATTTGTCTGACCTTGTCAGAAACAAAAGTTTCATTTTTTGTTATGTAAGTCTTGCTTTAAGTTGGTCTTAGCCAGCCAGCAGAAAAGTGTAACCATCAGGTATAAAAAAGTAAAGCCAGATTAATATGCTGAGCTGTAAAAGGCTCAAGTCAACAGCTGCTGATATCGTCAGCTTGGCAGATAACTCACTACAACTATGAATTATGGGACTATACATACAGCTACTTGCTTCTCTGTTCAACAAGAAGAAATATTTGTACCAGCAGTGTTTAGAAAAGTTATTATGTCTACATCTTCTACTCTGAACAGCGACTATGAAGACAACAGTATGCATTGTATTAGTCATTGTGGCTGTCCTACTAACGTGTTTTGAAACTGTCTCATTGTTATTTCTTTCCTAGTAAAATTAATAAAATTTAAAAAATAAGATAAAGGAATAGAATCAGTATAAAAGTAAGTTATTAGTAGATGTAAAATATAATCTTTGCCTATTAAATAAATCAGCTTAAATACTTTGAAGAGTTGAGGCTTCCATGTATAGTATCATTCTTTATATGGTTTAAATTTATTTTAGAAGTAAATATCATGTTCTTATCTTTCACTGCTACAAGTAACCATCAATGAAACATGTTCTTGTCAAGAAAAACCAAATATATGCATGTTAACTTTCTAAGTTTTCAATATGAATTCTATATTTTCATATTTTTATTATGAAGAAGAATATGCATTTATAATCCTTGCATTGGCCAGAGCTGTAAAAATAGTCCCTTACATATTTCAATAGATTAAGTAATTATATTATTTTGCTTAAGGGCATAGTATAGCATTTTTATGGTGGAACTCAAAACATGCAATTTCAATGAGTCCATCTTCACTAGACAAGGTGTATTTTTCCAGTTTCTATTATAGGTAGGTCTGCATTAAATTTTATTAAGTACATTGTAATTTAAAAATCTAATATCTAGTACAGCAATATTCACAAGGCATACCTAAGTCACATTTGTGAATCATTATGAAATATTACTTATTCTCAAATTATCATAATATGGTATGATTCATTCTTTGGTATTATGCATCTTAGAGTTTATATTCATAGTAATTCTCCAAAGAAGAAACTGCCAGTCAGTTCCTTCTTTACTATTTTGGAGATTTTAAAACTTTGTCTTTAAGAATGATATCTGTAATATTTGAGTAAAAGTTCAGGAGAAAGCCAGTCAGAGTGTGCCACACCTGCAATCCCCGCTGCTTTAGAGGCTGAGCCGAGAGAATGACAAGGGAAAGGCCAGGCCAGGAAATTTGGCAACACTGTCTCAAAGTGAAGCATCTGTGGTCTAGTAAGATAGGTCAGAATTTCCTGGATTTACTTATTCATTTACTAGGCACACACACACACACACACACACACACACACACACACACACACACACACACAAAGTTCAGGCAGGAATAGAAAGAAATCAAGAGAAAAGCGTATGTCCCATTATCATTCCACCCACAAATATACTAATAAATAGAGATGGGGCATAGCCACATGAACATACATACACCATCCCAACCACAACGACCACCGCCATTACCACCCAAATGATGAGATCTCCCTCAGTGGTTTCCAGAGCTAAAAATATTCCTCCTACCCTTACCCTGTCAGGCACCCCAAGAAACTACTGAGTATGTCTTTTAATAAAATCTTCATTCTTAAGTTTGCTTCCGGAAGAGTCCAAATGTTTTATCTGAAAAAAAGTATAAATAAGAAATAATACCTCAAGACAAAGAGGATCTACAACACACAGTACTCCAAATACAAGTATTCCCTAAGTTTTTTTTTTTTATTAGTTTATATTATGTGATTGACCTCCCTGGCCCCAGACACAAGGGGCTACATCCTGAGCACGATCCTCTACTAAAAGTGGGTATCAATAAGCCAGCTTCTTCAGAAGTTATTTTTATTGAGAGTTTCCTGATTTGCAAAACTTCTAAGGTCATAATCCTAGGATTATATTCTTTCTGCAATAGTGCTTATGTTACCTTATGCTGCTCAGTAAGCATAGACCTGCAGCCTCATACTTAGGGAACATTTATGGATAAACGTGGGGCTCTTATTTCAAGTAGAGGCCATGTAGCAGAAACCGCATTTGGTTAAATTACAGATAGGAATTTTATTCTTTCCTGCAACAGAAACTAATCAATCTTCATGGGGAACTGCGCCGCACTCATGATGAAGTCAGCACTTAAGTGTGATGCACTTTAGTAGAAGCTCTGGCTTTTAAGAGCTGCAAAAGTCCGATTAGCTAAAAGTGCTTTATGTGAATATTGTTTAGCTTCAGTAATTTTTGCAAGGACTATAGATAAATTACCACAAGTGCTTAAGAAAGCAAATTTGACAGAGACACAGGAAAAATGTTTGAAGAATGCATAATTTTGTGATGGAATTTAATATGAACTAATAGGAATGAAAATTTACTATTCATAAAGTGTGAATATTGAATATATTCTGTATTTTAAATAATTGGATTTATTTCTATTTCTAAAATATTTGGCGCATAATGGCTGAACATGCACTTTCTGGTGTGAATTAACTCTAATCTGTTAAATCTGGGTGTAAGTAAATGCTTAATGTACACAGTAGTCAGTTTTCTCTTATTGTTGTAAAATACATGAGATAATTAACTTGTATGCTGAAAGGTTTATTTTGGCTCATAGTTTTGAAGATTTTGTTAGTGACTGACTTACCACGGGTTGGGTCTGTGCTGAGGAAAGTTGTCAATGCAGCAGCACAAGCCAGAACAAAGTCTGCTCACTTGTGGTCAAGGAGTGAAAGAGACCATGGTCCCATCACACTCTCAGCAAAACCCTCCATTGACCTGAAAATTTCCTACTGTCCCCCACCACTTGAGGTTAGCACCAATAACATCACAGTGGGGAAAGACTCTTAACTACCTAGGCCTTAGAAAGAACAACCAGGTCCAGATTCTATTGGCCACAAGGAACCTGATTATGATCAGTTCAGGGGCATGGATGACCTTCCATAGTACAATCATGTTTCTTAATCTCAGGCATCATAGAGACTATGAACTTGTGTCTTGATATCCAAGCCTTGGCAATGAATGCAAAGAGAAAATATATAGCTTTGGTAGCAAACTGATTCTTAAGTAAGAAGACAATATTTCCTCCTGCTGACAAGAAAGTTTTTCCTCAATAGTGTAAAAATTTGAAGTTACTAGAATAGCAGTAGTTGCTAAAACTGAGAACTGATGTTCTGGTCACTTTGATATTATGGTCTCACTCAAGTATGCAATTCATCTAAAATACAGATTTAGATTAGTTTCATTCTAAAAAAGTTTACGAATTTTTTCAAAGAGTTCATATATGTTGTTTTGAAGCCACTGTTTATCTTTAACTAATATGAGTATTAAAAAGTATTTTTATCACTTTAAATTATATATATGTATATATATATATATATATATATATATATATATATATATATATATGAATTTTAGCTCACATATTTGCAGAAGTTGAGAATTTGGCACCTGAACGATACTTTTGTGCTTTTGATACTATTAAACTGAATTTAGAAAACTACTTACATTTTTATGCCTTATGGTTCACTTTTCTGCCGGATGGTTTAGGCCAAGTTAATGCAAGCCCTATACAGGAAAACATGTATTTTCTATATCTGACAAGGCCAGTTAAATCCACTTATGATTTACCTTGAAACCATATATAGCATTTTGCAGAACTTTTGTCAGAGTCAGCCGTCTCGTGGCCATTCTTTGACCAGTTTGCTCGCTGGGAAAGCCTGAGAGAATATTTTCAATATAGGTGACTCCTTAACCACACTATATATCATCAGTCCCTTTCCTCTGTGGCCCCATAATCCCTTTCAACAGAAAATCTGGGACACCACTGAGTTATAGGATATTACAGTACAGGTTTTCTTTTTTTTTTTTTTTTTTTTTGTCTTTTTGAGACAGGGTCTCGTTATGCAGTTGAGGCTGGTCCTGAGCTCACTTTTGTAGCCCAGGCTGGTCTCGAACTCGCACCGATCCTCCTGCCTCAGCCTCCCGAGTGCTGGGATTACAGGCGTGAGCCACCACGCCCGGCAATACAGGTTTTCTTGTGTCCTGAATCCTCACTGATCTTGAAGGACCAGATATGTGTGCTGAGCTGTAAAAGGCTCAGGTGAACAGTTTCCAACTATGTCAGTTCTGCTGATAACCCACTAATATTATGTACTATTGGACTATGCATACAATTACTTTATTTTAACTCAGTGAGAAGAAATATTTGTACTAATAGTGTTTAGAAAAGTTATCATGTCTGCACCTTGTACTCTGAACAACTACTATGGAGACAACAATATTCATTGTATTAATTATTGTGGCTGTCCTACTAACATGTTTTGAAACTGTCTCATTGTTATTTCTTATTAAAAGTAATAAAATTATAAAGAAGAAAATTACTTACACTAATTAGAAAGTTTGCTGCTTCATCTTTGTCACAGGATATTAATATTATAATGAAATGTTATATTATGATTAAATGGAATATTTGTGCAAAACTGAACATGTAGATCCTTTTTTTATTTAAAAAACTCATGCTGTATGCCTCAAAGGAAGACAGAAACCCGTTTTGTCCTCCCAAACATCAAATCATCTGCTAATCTTTCCCCACAGTTCTGGAGAATCATGTGTGCATGTATGCAATTGTGTTTGGTCTTCTAGACTTTAAGCCTGGATCTTTGGACATTGATGCTGAACACCAGCTCAGTGGCTCAGGGGCAAAGAGAGAGGGGCTGAGTGAAAAAGATGCAGCTGGAACAGAATTGAGGATGGCTGAGTGCTAAGGACACTGTTAGTGGATTTCAGCCTGCATGATGCATGATGGGATTTCCTTTGCTCAAAGGGCCTAATTTTTGTTAAATCCTACATATTTTCTCAGAAGTAGACATTTACCTATTCATGAGATGTTTTATAGTATTAGCAATATTTTGCTGAAAGTTTCCATGTATGTTATTTTCAACTAAGAATAATTGCTGATATACATTACCACAATTAGAAAGATGAAAAACAAAATGCAATGATTTTAACCTATAATCAGTGCATGGAAAATCTTATATTCTAATTTAAAAACTATGATTTATCCATACTCCCGCTTACTTCCTATAATCACTAGAGCAGTGGTTCTCAACCTTTCTAATGCCGTGACCCCTCAATTCAGTTCCTCATGTTGCAGTGACCTCAAATCAAAAAATAATTGTTGGTGGCTACTTCAAAACTGTAATTCTAAATAAATAACATTTTCCAATGGCTTTAGGCGACCCTTGTGTTTTGGTTGTTCAACCTCCGCCAGGTTCACGACCCACAGGTTGGGCACCGCTGCGCTAGAGCCTTTGGTCTCTTAATTCGATACAATATATTAATTTTCTATAATTATTTAGAGACATTGTATTAATTTTCCATGATTGGAATTTTAAAATTTATATTTTCAATGAATGTTCCAATATTAGTACCTTAAGATAACATAAACATGTATTTTATATTATAGTCAGGAATCAAATTATATTTTACTGCAATAAAGCTAATTTCAAAACCTTAAATTCTTTCCTTCTTTGAGGCTGTAGTGATCAATCCACTTCATTTTTCAGCTTCTGGAAATTACCCATATATCCTGCTTCATCAATCGCTTTCGGAACTTCATCTTAGTCAAAAGCCTGAGAAGCAATGAACCTCTATCAATTTTCACAGTCAACCTTCCAGAAAAGAAGCTTAAAGATATTTTTCCCTATACCATAGGCACTTGAGCTTAACATCACTGTCTTTCTAAGTATTAAATGCCTTAGATATGACATGGAACAGGTATTTTCCATCAGTCATTGATATTCTAAACTTGAGATCCCTACAGAAATCGAAAAAAAAAAAAAAAAAAACAACTACACATTTTTTACACAGAAATTTAGGAATTTAACCATATAGAAACTTGTAGCAGGACAATCCTATGACATTATTTTCTTATTTCATTCTCTTTTATTACCTTTTTTATAAATAAACATTTACTTGAGAAAGAGTATAGCAATAATCAATATGACATTAGAATCAGTACACAGGGCTGGCGAGATAACTCAGCAGTCTAAAACTCCTGCTTAGGCAACCTAAAGGCAACTGCAGGGACCACAGTTCAATCCGTGGCCCCACATACTGTACCAGTTTCACCCCTAGGACAAGCTGAGCCTGCCATAAAGTATTTATATTTATGCATTTAGAAAATCAGAATGATAGATATTCCAAGCATGGTTTTAGTAGTACACATTGTTGTCCTCATTGTAGTTGTTTACTTTATAGATATCACCATATATAGTAAGTATGAGAATTCTACTAATTAACTGCTAGTTTCAAAAACCTATCAGAAACTCTTAGAAACATTGTCCTAACCATCTTGTATAAAGACCAAAAATTAGAGAAAAAGAATGGCTACAAGGATAACCAATATTTTGGCCCTAGCCCTTCAAGTCATCGAGGACTCAGGACATAAGAGAACCTGTACTCCAACATCCTACAACTTAGTGGTGTCCCAAATTTTTTGATCAAGGAGATTATGAGGATACAAAGGAAAGTGACTGACAACATATAATGTGTATAAGGAGAGTCACCCAGAGAAAAAACATTGTCTCAGCCTTTCACAGAGAACAAATTGTCCAGGGAATAGTCATGACTCATCCAGATGGCTGACACTGACAAAAGATCTGCAAACCACTGTACATGGGGATTTGACTGATCTTGTCCAATGCAAAAATTACATTTTAGTTATATAAGTCTTGCTTTATCTAGGTCTTAACCAACCACCAGAAAAGTCTAACAAAGAGATACAAAATTTAAAGCCACATTAATAGCCTCATCTGTAAAAGGCTGCAGTGAACTCTGACATTACCACTTGTAGTGATAACCCACTACTATTATGGATTATAGGACTATATGCACAGTTACTTTCTCTTAGTTCAATGAGAAGAAAGATTTATACTAAAAATGTTAAACATATCATGTCTTCTTCTTGGACTCTGAACAACTGCTATGAAGATAATATGCAATGTATTAATTATTGTAACTTTTCTACCAACCTTTGTGAAACTGTGTCATTGATATTTCTTTCTCCTTATATTAATAAAAACTGTCAGCATCAGTTCAGCTTCTTGAATGACATCACCCTAACTTCTATGATTTTTTCATCTACATTAAATACCTGAAAGTTATATCCTCTCAAATAAAATAAAAAGATTATATCAGCTTATCTCAATAATGCAGGCGGGGCCAGGCAGGATGGCTCAGGGGCCCGGCAGGATGGCTCAACGGTCTAAAGTGCCTGCTTGGGAAAACTTGGGTGGCCTCAAGGACCGCGGTTCGATCCCAGGCACCACAGGCTGCGCCAGCCCTGTCCTCCGGGCGGGCTGAGCCGGCCATAAAAATGAGTAAATAAACAAATAAAGATTCTGAAACAAGAAAAAAAAAATAAATAAAAATAATGCAGGCAACAGCTGGTTTTTAAGACCAGTTGATGGCAAACAACTTCATTTTTAATTGCACCTTCACGTATAAAGTATGCTATTGGTTAAGAGTTTCAGGAATTAGAATGTGGTATCTTGAAGTCTATAAGACATTAAGACAGAATCACAAAAACCACATCATATTTATTCATGTGTTTTTGGCGAGAGGAATGAGGAGAAATTACAAGGACAAAGAAATAATGAAGCTTTATAGGATAAAATATTTCCTGTGAAGTAAGTTCAGCTAATTCCAAATAGCTCAGCTCATTCCTTGGAGGAAAATCATGTTACGTGAACATTTTTGTTCTGAATTTCATTTTGGATATATAAAGAATTTTTAAAACATTACAATTATATTTTAGGAGGGCTGGGGAGATAGCTCAATAGAAAAAGCATTTGCCAGGCAAGCACAAGGACTTGATGTCAATCCTGGTTCTGGACCACAAAAAAAATTAGTAAAGGGAAACTTTGTACTTACTGCAACTAAGGAACCAAATAGAGGATTAAAAAGTGTGCACTCCTACAGATTAGGTGTCTGCTTATCATTAATCTGTTTAATATCAATGAAAGTAGAAAGAGGAAATCAGAGGAAAAACGTGTTTTTCTACACATGAACAACAATAAAAAACTAGGTTATATACAATAAGTAGAATTCTACTAAAAGCTTCCATGAGGTTAGCTAATATTTTGTGAAGTTGTTTTACATTATGCACAGGAAACAATGAAATACACAGTAAAATACAAAACTGAAAAAATGAAATATTTTGGGATATCAAATGAGAAACTCTTCATGTATTGATATATTTAAAGATTAGTGTGTGATAATAGCTGAATTATATGAAAATTAATCTGTTTTAAACAAACATATTAAATGCATCCAACTTTAGCTTCATACTTCGCTCCTTTCAGCTCTTGCCTAGATTGTACAGAAAAAATTATTTTTTGTTTTATACCTGGGTGTTTACATAGGTTAAAAATTGCACATTTTCTAAAAAGAACTTTAAACAATCTAAGTTAGAAGGATCAAGAAGCACCATGTACATGTACCAGTTCCTCAGTGAATGTATTTTATTGTGTTTCACAAACACATCCTGACAATATTATTTTTAAAAACTAAACTTATCAAAAATATATTTGTCATTAATGTCTAGACCATAAGATAATGACTAATATTCCATCCAATTTCGTAGACAACTTTTATTTTTTTTCACCAATTTAGTACATAAAATAGTAAATAATGTCTTTATTGTGTTTAGCATGAGACTTGCACAAAAATTCTACTGTTATTATTGTGAACATTAATTTAGTATACTTAATTGGGGTCTAAATGTAGCCCTGTAATCAAACTATCAATGTAACATTTTTTATTTTCAACATTCTTAACATTTAAACTAACCTTTCTTGACATTGGTTTCTGAGAGTTTTTTTTTTTTTAAATTACACTATAAAATATTTTAAAAGTAACTGATGTGTCTGTGTTATTTGAAAATTATTAAGGTTCTTTATTAATGATATATTTTGGTCTCAACCTGTTTTAGACATGGTAATATTTATGTTTACAAATTTTTTGCAATGCCATGTTTTAGCACTATTCACAATTAAAATGTTTCCTTATGTATGAAGCCAAAAGCTATCATAGCAGAAAATTATGCAAATAATGCTATATATAGAAAAATGTTTCAATTCAAGTGATATCTCAGATATTATGAAGAATTGCGAGCTGTGGAATGAGATTCTGTGAATTGTGCATTCAGACTCTAGGACGTAGGCTTTCACTGGAGGGCTTGTTCCTCTCCCAGAACTCTAGAGTCTATGCACTGGGTTAAACCAACTGACCTCATCTTTCTTGTTTCCTTGAGGCTACATCATTTTCTGCACTACTCTATTTAACCTATAATGCATTTTTCAGAAACTCTTTAACCTTCTCGAATAAATGCACAAGCCCTTAGGGATATTTGGAGTTTGTTGTTATTTTTTTAATTGATTGGAGTTTTCTTTAAAAAAAAATAAAAGAAAGAAAACAAGTTTGCGGAAGAGTTCTTTATGTAGTACATGGAGTCGTCTATAAAGGTTAATTTTACCAGCTCGTGAGCTAACAGAATTGTTCTGAACTAAACTGATAATGGAATCTGTTAATAGATTATGAAGCCATATATTATTAAATGACAAGAAAAAAAAAACATAACCTTAAAAGGGAGTAAGAATGCGGTTACAGACAAACATAGATTTTATAGCTATAATTTTAAATAGAAGAGCTAGGATGTGTACAATGAGATTGCAGGACCCTAAATGAAGCAAATAATTGGTGAACTCTCCTTTACAGTACAAACTTATAATTCCTGTTAGTGATTCTTTCTGTAGCCATTTAGAAGAAAATATTCATACTTTAACATAAATTCCTCTGGAAGTGGTTGAAATAATCAGAATATCTTCATTTAGTTTACAGAGGCCTAAAGCCTAAATATCAAGCATACTATATATTTGATATAGATTTTAGTACCTTAAACAAAAATCCCAGAAATTCAAAGTACGTTCTCCTTAGTGCTAAAAAATAATGAAATAAGTGAGATAATATATGCGAAATGGTAAACTGGATGAAAGAAAATTATATAGATTGTGAAATTATTTTACACAAAATTATAATCCTTTCACTTATTGTGCAGTGAATTGAACTGCTACAGATATTAATGAAATTTGACATTCATAGAACACACACAACTATATGTTCTCCAAAAATTTTTATCTCATTAATTAGACTGGATAATATGCAAGGGGCTAAGTATTGGGGTTTGTTTTATTGTAATATGCATGTACTATCTTACATATTAGTCACTGACGAAAAGACAACATTTCGTTTTTGAAATGGGGTTAGTATTCTTCCGGGCAAAATCAAAATGAGTTATATTAATTGGATATATCAAGATATATAGATAAATACAAGAATTACTGGAATTATATATTACAGCATACAAAGATAAGCAAAATTGGAAATTCGACATTTTGGTAAAATTGTTTTTGGAATGTTTTCATTCTTAATCTGTCATCATTCAAAACCCTGAAAAATGGAAGATTTAATGCTTCAGACATAATATTGAGAGAGGCACCTTAGTGGCCCACCACCTGCACAGCAAGCACAAGGTCCTGAGTTTGATCCCCAGTACCAAAGCCAACACAAAAAATTACAGCAAGACACAATAATGTTTTGCTCAGAGTACAAAAAAATAAACAAACCAAAAAGGTTAATAACAAGAAAATAATGAGAAGACACTTTCTTTTCAAAAAATGAATATAAGCTAGTAGTATAAATAAGACACGTTAGCATATGTGTTAAATTATTTTTAAAACAGTGGAATACATATTACATATTTGAGAAATATTTCAACCTTTCTCTACCTCCTATTTATCTCTCTTAGTTTTTCATATATATATATATATATATATATATATATATATGTATATTTAATGTATATTATATATATTATCACCAAATAGATGAGCATTATTATTTTGGAATTGTTCATTTATATTTCTTCACTTTCTGTCACACATTTGCCATTGTAAAATCATTATATCATTCACTGATATCAAAGATATCATTGATATTGTTATCAAAGATATTGTTATCAAAAATAACAATCTTTGGCTGGGCGTGGTGGCTCACGCCTGTAATCCCAGCACTCGGGAGGCTGAGGCAGGAGGATCGGTGCGAGTTCGAGACCAGCCTGGGCTACAAAAGTGAGCTCAGGACCAGCCTCAACTGCATAGCGAGACCCTGTCTCAAAAAGACAAAAAAAAAAAAAAATCTTTGTTAGTATTATTAATCTTTTGAATGAAGTGTGTTTAAGTATAGGAATTACTTAATCTCATTGTGTTCTTTGCAACCTACAGAATAATGGTTCATGATAGATAAAATCATCTCCTAATGAACAGACAGAAGCAGTAATTTTTTTTTTTTTTTCCTTTGGGAAATGTTTAAAGTTGTAATCCTATACATTTGGGAACATTTACCTTTCTACACAGGAGCAATAATTCCTCATTGAAAGTATGACACTCAAGTGTCATTACCTGATAAAAAGCTAATAACAAATGATAGGAACTATCCTTGAAGGCCACAACATCAATACTTTTTAATTATCATTTGTAATGATGAGAAGATTACAACTCTACACTTGAGAATAGAAGTTCTTTATTAGTGCTTTGTCACTCATGAGAAGAAACAGGTTTACTCTGAGAACTTTACAGAACAGTTCTTCAACAGACTAATGCAGTAATCCTTTTGGGCAATATGTACGTGTATTGTGTATGTGTAGAGATAAGGGAACACATAAGAGGGAAAGAGGCAATATCTTTTAACTCAGTCCAAATTCTATTGATGGTCACTCATGGTAAAGTTTAGCAACAATTCATAGTGAAATAAAACAGAAAGTGGACACAAATTTTATAATGTCAATTGAAAATTCTAATTTGATGCAGTAGAATCAGGATATTAGTGAATTAAATATGTAATAAGCTAGAATATGCTTCTATAAGATATACTATACAGACTATTTTAAATGTTTTTCTGTTTTTTGGCTTATTTACTCGGTACCTTTTGATACATAACCAGTAAAGCCAATTATCAGGGCATCCCATTTAAGGGTAGACCAAGTTAGAATGTGGGATTAATAGTGCCAGAATGTTCGATTTCAGTTCTTTTTCTGAAAGATGCTGAAGGATCAGGATCACCACATTGTCTGACTGAGTGAAGAAGTCCAAGAAGACAGTGTGAAAAATCAGGCATGTGGAAGCTCTTAAAGATCATTTAAGACCAGATTATATTAATGCATATTATTTTAAAGCATATTATATTTACTCCAAATACAAATACATGACAGCAATAGTAATATAAAGAAGACTGAAAAAGGACAATTTTTCACTATTTTTGATATACTGAAATTCCCTAAATTGTCCAAGGCCTAGCTATTCTTAGCTCATTAATTCCTGGAATTGGAGGGGACCTTGGAGTACTCTAACTCTTTCATGTTACACATGAGAAAATTGAAACCTAGATACCTAAAATTACTTGCCTGAGGCCCTACAGCTAGAAGATGCTAAGGCTACAAATCAAAGCATATCCTCTGGAAGGTATATCCTCTTGACAGGACAGGTTTTTTCTTTTCATATATTGTTTATTCTACAACAGTAAAACCATGTCAATCTAAAACTGGACAAACAGAATGACTGCTAAGTGGAAAGAACAACAAACTATATCAAATGTCTCCTCAAGAAATGACTAACAAACTTTTTTTTTTTTTTTTGTCTTTTTGAGACAGGGTCTCGCTATGCGGTTCAGGCTGGCCTTGAGCTCACTTTTGTAGCCTAGGCTCTTCTCGAACTGAAACCGATCCTCCTGTCTCAGCCTCCCAAGTGGCTGAGATTACAGGCATGCACTACCACGCCCGGCACAAACTTAATTTTTCAAGCTGTAACCATTAAATTACAATGCTGGCTGCTTCGTAATAGATAAGGACAAAAATTATATATGTATTTAGGTCATGATCATACATAAGGTGAGCATATAAGCTTAGTTAAATCTTAGCAACTTAATGAAATAGATTAATGTTTCCCTATTAATTTATAAGCAGTTTTATCAGTGAACATAAATATTGCTCTGATTAATTATGCCCCTGTGTTTCATATATGTGCTAGATATATTTTCTGCTAGCATAGGTTTTTAATGTCACATTGTTTTCCAAGGAATTATTACTTTCAGCGGTAAAGTATACTACTTATTTATTTATTTTTATGTAGTTGGTACAGGATCTCATTACATATATCATACTCAAATGATCCTCCTGTTTTCAGCCTCCACAGCACTGGGATTACAGGGATGCATGGCCACTCCCTGCCTCAGTTGATTGCTCAGTGTGCCTGGAGGGGAGGGGGCAGGGCTGGCCCAGCATAGCATGTGGTGCAGTGATCAAACCCATTCCCTGGGCTTTTCTAAGCAGGCACTTACTCCTTTGAGTTATCTCACTGGCCCTTATATTATTTATTATTGCAAATTATAAGTAACAGCATATGTAAAATAAATATATACATATGATAAATAAAATTAAATATTAATAGTAGAATTCTGTAAAGCAGCACCATATTTAGGGTAAGGTACTGAATATATTGAGATTAATAAGCACAAGACATACAAATTTACCAAAAATAACAAAAATAACATGAAAGTTGTCAGTATTACCCCTAAAATTCTACATAGAAATTTTCAGACAATCTTCTTAAGCATGAGACTATTTTAAACATTGTTCTATGTTTTATCATCTCTTTGTTTTCAAAGTGTACTAGAATAGAGAGAAAAATGTAAGGATTATAGTGTCAAAAGCAGCATAAGTATATAAGTATAATAAGATATATTTATCCAAAGTTCTCCTTAATTTGTTCACACAAACATTTGTGCTATTTTAATTTCTACAAATGTCTGTGTGGTCAAGTTTAATTTTTTATTATGAAATATCAAGGGCTCCATATAGTACTGAATTAATGAGCAGTCAACTATAGATGTCAAGTCTTAATCACAAAACAGGTTGGGAATTACAGCAAAATACAAACCTGGTAAGAATAGCATTGTCAATTCAGTCTACAAAATTAAAAACTATGTTGAGTCTGCTTGCTTTACAAATTTATATTGTACATGCCTCAGGATGATAGGATCCTGTTTGTATTGCTTTTAGTAAATTGCCAGCCTATTTCTCTAGAAGGACACAGAGTAATACACTAATTTTCAACAATAATAATAGTAATTCTCTATTGATCTCAAGCACATAAGTAAATCACCAGTGACTAGTACAATCTATATGGAAAATGACAGTGACATTGCAATATTGCTATTTATAAAACACCCTGTCCTTTAATTCACTCTTAATTTTATTCAGTGCATTTTATTGAACTTTATTTTTACTACTGAAGAGAAGTTATATAAGTTATATAAACATATCCTTATGACCTCTGTAATTTGCTAATGTCTTATGATAATTTCATATTTCTGTCACAACAAGATCTTCTAAAAAATTTATGACATTTTAGAGACATGTACACTGTACTGCCCTCACCAATTAAGGAAAAATATATATTCTAGTATGTGCATTAGGTAAAACATTGTATAGTGAGTAAAATTTCTTGGGAGTCTGTTTTTAGTAATCTTCAATTTTCTAATAAATTTATGTTTAACTTAAATCTCCTGGAAGAAAAAAATGGGAGAAAATCTTGAAGACATAGAGATAGGGCAAGAGTTCATGGACAAATATCAAAATACATGTTTAACACTTGAAAGAATCAAACACTGGGACCTCCTGCAGCTAAGTTTTTGCACCTCAAAAGAAATTACAAAGAGAGTAAAAAGACAACCTGCAAATTCTGAAATGATTTTAAATAGTAAGTATTCAGACAAAAGTCTTCTATCTAGAATTTATCAAGAACTAAAAATTATTAGGATCCCAAAATTCAAAGACTCAATCCAGAAATGGGCATCTGACATGAACACACACTTCTCAGAGAAATTCAACAAGCCCATAAATATATGAAGAAATGCTCCACATTGGCAGCCATTTGGAAAATGCAAATTAAAACAACACTTAGATATAATCTCACTCCAGAAAGGATGGCTATCATAAAGAAATCAACCAACAACAAATGTTGGAGAGACTGTGGGGAAAAAGGAACCCTTCCCCATTCCTTGTGAGAATGCAGACTGGTGCAGCCATTATGAAGAGCAGTGTGGAAACTCCTTAAAAAACTAGAACTGGAAATCCCATTCAATCCAGCTCAATCCCTACTGGAAATTTCCCCAAAAGAACTGAAAACATCATGTACACCTTTGTTTATATGAGCACAATTTGTAATAGCGAAATCTTGGAAACAACCAAAATGCCAATCATCTGAAGAACAGTTGAAAAAGATATGGCATTTTTCTATAGCAGAATATTACTCAGCTATACAGAATGATAAACAAGAAGACTTCATATATCAATGGATGTATATTGAACATATACTCATAAGTGAAATAAACCAGATCTACATGTATAAATATCGTATAATCTCCCTAGTGTAAGAACTCAAAAAAAGAAATAACAATGGAGAGTCATAACACAGCTGAATGGAAATCAAATACTTAAGAGTTAAACAATGAAGTGACTGCAAGCAGAAAAGAAAGGAAGCATAGCAGGAGCAAAGCCAGGCACTTATATACACAGGATGAATTAAATAATGGTCCAAGGAACCTCTAAAATGTTTTTGACAATGAAGATAGCAATGCATAACAGTAAAAATATATTTGGAATGCCTGTTATTCTGGTCTTTTAGATGTGTGCTGCTTCTAAAGTAATTTCAATTACTGCTATATTCTCCCAAGTAAATGGTCGGTTTATAAGAAAACAACAACAACAACAAAAGTATTAAATGAGAATAAAAGACTAGGAAAATGCCACAGGATTGACCGGATACAATTCTGTATATTCTTTTTTTTTCTCTTTTCTTTTCTGTTTTTTTTTTCTTTTCTTTTCTTCTTTCTTTTCTTTTCCATTTCTTTCTCTTTCTTTCTGTCTTTCTTTCTTTCTTTCTTTCTTTCTTTCTTTCTATATTTGTTATAAAGTGTCTCACTATGTAGCTTGGACTCACAGTGATCCTCTTGTTTTCAACCTATCCAGCCCTGGGATTACAAGCATGTGCCACCATGTCTGGTCTTGGTGGCTAGTTCTGTGTCTCAGGGTGGGGCTGTTTCGGCATGTGGTGCTGAGGATCTAATCCTGGTCCCTCGTACTCTTATTCTATTCTATTCTTTTCTATCTATTCCATTCCATTCCATTCCATTCCATCCCATCCCATCCCATCCCATCCCATTCCATTCCATTCCATTCTATTCCATTCTATTCTATATCTGTGGTTCTTTGAAGCCTGCTATGGAGAGGTGGTGTCTGAGACTCTATTTTATATTGTCAAGCAATCAACCATGAATAGACTAGAATTTTGGAAATAAAACAGACCTACATGTGCAAATATCATATAGTTTCCTTAGTGTAAGAACCCAAAAGAAGAAATAAAAATGGGGAGGTATAACAGAGCTGAATGTAAACGAAGGACTTAAAGGTTAAATATCTAAATGACTGCAAGCAGAAAACATAAGAAACATGGCAGGAGCAAAACTATGCACAGAATGAATTAGCTAATCGTCCTAATTACCTGCAAAAGGTTTGTCACACTGAGTATAGCAATGTGTAATACTAAAACTATGCGTGGAATGCCTCTCACTATATTTTCTGGGAAAATAAAAGGATTTGCTTACATCTCCCACTTTACCATTCAGTGCAATGTGTTCAAGCAATGACTCCTGATTCTACAGTGGGTTGCTTCTCTGTGTGCTGCTATAATCTTTCTGTAGGTATTTGCTTAGTACAGTGTGACTCTCACTGTGCTGTGTTTATAGGTGACATTTGCACCTCACAATTGCATATCTTGGTGCTCTATATTATCAGATTGGACTGAAGAAAAGAGTTATCAAAGATTTTTGCAATGTAGAAGACATGGTACAGTCCCAAGAAGGGATGTAACTAGCACTTCATAGTTTCTAACATACCCTCTACCCTCAAACCTGGACATTTCTCAGAGATGATTAGCTGCATCCTTCCATGTTGAAACTGGAGGATCTACCAGAGGGCTATCCCATTGCATATCTAGAATGGGTTCTGACTCTGGAAGGCATTTTGTTCCCCTCAGCAGCAGCACTTTCACAAAAGGGGAGGAACCCCGTCATCTCATGCTGAACACTAAAAATTTTAATTCATATAAAATATCGGAGATGACATAATTGTAGAAAATAGCATAGACATTTCATACTCTTTAGACTAAATCTTTGTCTTAACTAGCTTGACTCCAGTGAAATCCAGAAAGGACCTGGCCTTAACAATTCCATTGCCTTCTATTCCCAACATGAAGTGAAACAGATGTAGTTTTTGTTGTTTCTTTGTTTGTTTTCTGGATCATTCAGTAATTGTACCTTTAATCATATAATATTTTATTTGCTCATTTATAAATATCTGTATATACATTTATATTTTGGAACATAGGATTGGGGAATGTACTAATTAACAAAAATGACAAGGGCAATTTTCTTTTCTTTTTTCTTTAAAAGACCATAATTAAAAAAAATTAAAATGATACACAATTTGAAAACAAGATGATAGATTAACAATGATTTTTATGTTGCATGTTATTATTTTCAAAGATCTGATTACCAGATGCAAAACTGATCAAACAGGTAATCATTTACTATTTCTTTCAAAAAAGCAATAGCAATTAATAGTACATTTATCTTTTCTCTTTTGTATATTTGTCTGTGTATTTACCCCATTCTTTCTTTCTTTTTTCTTTTGCCACAACTTGTTCTTTCCTTGTGCAAATTTGTTTTCCCTTTCATATTATTAATTGTTCATTTTGGATTTTAGTTACTCTTTCAGTTGCTTAAACTGGGGATAGTAATTCTTATAGAGATTCCACTCTTGTGGGAAAGGGGAGAAAACAAAAATAATAAGGAAAGCTATGTACTATTAAAGAAGACAGTATGTACTACACAAAATATAGAAGAAAGACGTGGGACATGTTGTTCTAAGAGAGGACTGTGTTTGTAAATAACAGGGCCTACAGGGTCTTACTATGTAGATTAAACCCTGTGGGAATCATTTACAGATATATGGATCTAGGAGCAGAAGAACAGAATTAAGGAAGAAGCCTATAGCAGAATTCTTATCAAGCTTGAGGCAAATGAAAGAAACTAGTCTGGATAGATAAGAGGATAAGAACCTCAGAATTTAATCCCAGACACTAGAGGAGTGACATGCTTTTATCAGGTATTGAATAGAGAGCACTGTGTGATTTTCAGTAGAGCAGTAATGTGATCTGACGAGGCTTTGAAGAATAGTACTGGCTAAGATGTTAAAGAGGAACAATGATGGAGAGAGGAGGAGAGAGTTAGGGGACCAGTCTCAGAATCAGAAACTTCTCCAATGATCGTGAAGCCACTAAAAACCATACCAATGAAGAAATTGTTAAATGTTCCTGCAACAATTAGCAGTTGAGGGCAATTATTAGGTGTTAGTCCAGCAATCAAAGAGAGCTTTGACAGTTGTGCTAAGGAAAAACCAGGATAATGATCAGGAAAGCGATGACAGTGTTCAGCTAGGGTGCCCCATGCCACAATGGTCAGTCATGAGATGAAGGGTTTATTCAAACAAGCCTCACAGAAGTTCCAGATGATGTGTGGTCTGTTAGAAAAAAATTAAAGGAATGATACTAAGATTTTGGGGACATTTCCTAGATTTTTGCTATTTTTTTTTTTTTCGTCTTTTTGAGACAGGGTCTCAGTATGCAGTTGAGGCTGGCCTTGAGCTCACTTTTGTAGCCCAGGCTGGTCTCGAACTCGCACCGATCCTCCTGCCTCAGCCTCCCAAGTGCTGGGATTACAGGCGTGGGCCACCACGCCCGGCTTTGCTATTTTTTAAAATCTTTTTAAATGTATTTTCGAACACAGTCTACAGTGTCTCACTATGTAGATTAAACCCTGAGTGATCCTCCAGTTTTCAGCCTCCTAAGCCCTTGGATTACAGGTGTGCCACCATGCCCAGTCTCAGTCCTATCTCAGTGCACCCTGGGGGTGGGGCAGCCAGGGCCTGCCGGGAATACTATTCTACCTAAGCAAGTGCTTTAGTCCACTAAGTTGTCTGGCTGGACATGCTTTTGTTAGAAAAGAAAAGAAAAAGACAGGATGTCAAAAAAGGATGGACTGGAGAGATAGCTTGGCAGTCTAAGCACCTTTGTGGCAAGCCTCAAAACCCAGGATCAATCCCTGGTATCTCATGCCATGCCACTGACATCCTGGGCATGAAAAGCCAGCCACCTAGACTGGGGTGGTGAACGTGCCTGTAATCCCACTACTGAGGAGGCTGAGACAAGAGGATCAGTATTTTTCAAAGTTGTGTGGTGAGATGCTTTACCAAATAAACAGGTAAATAAATAAATAAATAAATACATGTTTTTTTTAAAAGATGAGACAATGACTCCAATATTGCACATAGTTTGAATATAAAAAAGTTTCTTCCAAAGGCATTCTGAAGATTTCTAAGTGTGTGCAATTATAAGAAAAATTTCTACATTCTATGATTTATATATATATATATATATATATACATATATATATGTATATATATATCACATATATATGTATATATATATCACATATATATGTATATATATATCACATATATATATATATTCTATATTTATTTCCCCAAATATTTATGTTTCTCAAAGTATTTTTTAAATGTGAAAACCTTTTCATTTATCTTCAACCTGCCTCAGATTTGTTAGAAAAAAGAAACTGATATAAAACAGCAAAAGTCATTTTTATCCCTGGGTACTGAGCATAAGTTTTCTCCAACTCATACAAATGATGTATAACACTCCAGTAGTTATTCTTTGTAATCTTTTGAGGGCAAGTAATTTTAAAAATTGAAAATGAATTTTATCAATATGAATAGTTATCATTCAGTTACTTAACATATTTTTTCTGTCCTAGTTGCATATTTAGTACCTAAACTACAGTAACTTTTTTGGAGAAAATACCTCTTAAAATATGCTATAAGTAAAATATGATATAAGTAATAGACTAAAAGAGAAGACATAAATCATCCATATTCTTCTAAGGTCAACCACAAGTTTGAATTTAAAATATATCCATTAAAAAGAAAACATTAACCTTTTTTTGGAAAAGTTCACATAAAGTAAAATTTAACCTATGTACACATAAACACGCAAACTTATGCATGTATTGTCTTATTTTACATTATTTTATTTTAGTAAATTGAAGAACAATGTGCCATGCAATAGAGTAAGAATTATTTCCCTCCAAGTGTTCAAGGTAATCTTTTATTTTACATATCCCACATAATTTATAAATACCTTCAGAAATAAAGTACCAAGCGTTAGGTACAAATTGCTTGCAAGAACTCATACTACTTTTCTGTGGAACATAATACTTTGATTATGGTAAAACTGGGTTCTAACCAAAGAAAATTCTGTTTTAATGAGTGTTACTAAAGTTTATTACAAGGAAGTGAACTATGACGATGCCATAACAAAATTTATGTTGATGCCATAAACAGAATTTTGCACTTAAAAATGGTAAAGATGAAATGAATTTTAGAATTTATCTGTGTACGTTTATGCACAAAGATTTGAATAAATAATGAACATGGTTTAAAAATAGATCTGATTTCTATTTCTTCACCAATTTCTATGCTTCTCTTTAAAAACTTCTTTTTCATTCTTTATTTGTAAATTTTTTTCTCCTACATGCTTCCATGTCACACGCTAGCATACATATTCATTGCAATAGCCCCAGGTTATGGTCTCCCCATAGATCCTGCGGCTATCTAGCACTAACAGAGCCAGACTCAAGGACATTTGTGCACATCCAATGTTTTAGGATATCTCCTGTGCAATCATGACCCAGGCCTACCTGTGAAAATTCAGATTCAGGATAGGCCAGCCTCATGGGCTCAGACTATAGACCCACTGCAATAATTCAGGCGCCAGGATCATCTCAGAAACTTGTAATTCTATACATTTTTTATCTCAAAATACACTTGAACATTAGATGAACTTTTCTGGACCCAGTGTTTGGTGGAGACCTGAAGGATAGGGTCTTCAGAACCATACTTTTCAGGTTGACCTACATGGATATAATCAAGAAGTCCATCATGTATAATGAGGCTCTGGAATCAGTCACATCAACTAGGTGTCATTCCCCTCTTCTGTGGCCTAGAACCACAGGAGAAAGTGAGCGATGGAGCATGTAAGACTGCAGGCCCAGAATCTGTAAATGATCTGGTGGTGAAGGGTTTTGTAGCTAGACCGAAAAATTACAGACCTCAAACCCCATCTTTTCGAACTGGACCCTCTGCCTAACAGTATTTTGAGCTATGAGCACATCATTAGATTAAACCACTGATGAACAGACTCATTGTTATTCACTTGACCCATAAACCCAAACTGTGAAACATGAAACATCTGAAGAATTAAGTTCTACTCCTAGACCTTAAAAGTTCATGCCCGTCTCATTGTAAAAAAAAAAAAAAAAAAAATGCGTTTAGTATACGTATGGCCTAGGGTATTCCTGAGCTGTCCATGTCCAAAATCTCTGAAATACCTTCTACATGCAAGAGTACAGAGCAAACATTTTCAATATAAAATTCATTAGATTAAATCAAGACAAAAAACCAGCTGGGAAAACATTAAAACCTATAGTTCAGGGCTGGGAAATAGTGCAACAGCATAAACACCTGTCTGACCAGCACAAGGTCCTGAGTTCAATCTCTGGCAAGGAAAAAAAAAAAAAAAAACAAACAACTGAATCTTATTGCTCAGTATTTATCACCTGTGGGATGTGGTGATGAAATGTGAGTATGCAGGTGCCAGGCAGTTCTTCTTTTATGGCTTCCTTGGTTGAAGCCTACATTATCTCCCTCTTTCTCAGATTTTATTTTCACATGCTTTCTTTTTCTTTCACTCGTACACACATTACACCTTATAGTACATATGTGTTTATTCCAATTAACAGTGAGCTGCCCCCTCTCATTGTTCTTCTGTTTTTGTTGGCAGCTGTTCCACAATTTTAGCAATGAATGGATCCTCAGCAAACCACAGTCTTGGTCGACCTTTGAGATCAAGTGGGCTTGAGACATACTACAGATTAGTCTACTTATTGTACTACGTAGACTACTCAAACACACAGGGAGCATTCTCCAAGATAGAACCTATATTCAGTCACAAGTCCTCTCCTATTTATAGATATTGAAATAATATACATATTTTCAGTCATAATGATATAGAAGTAGAATCCATAACTAAGAATGATTTTGTTGCATGTTATGCCAGAGCCAAATGCAATGAAAGCATAGCCAAATGGGATTGCATTTAAATAAAAAACTCTGCACAAGAAAGAAAACAACCTCTGAAGGTAAGAGGCAACCTATACAATGGGACAATAAATTTGGAAACCATATATCTCGACAAGTGTTTGTATACAAACGTATATATAAACAATTACCTCAAAAGCTTATATGTACATATATAGGCTGAATATTTGAATATATATTTATGAAAAAGTACATACAAATGTCTGCCATACATTTGAATCAATGTTAAACACATCTCATCAGAGATATGCAAATTAAAGCCACAATGAAATTTCTTATGCATAATAAAATTGCTGTCATTAAAATAATGGTTTAGCCTTAAAGTAAGGAAGTCTTATTTTTTAAGTACAGATAAATCTTTAGAAAGTTAAGTGAAATAAATTAGGTACAAAAAGATGATGATCTCATGTCCTCATATGAAAGAAGAGTCTTAGAAAAGAAGTGATGTGTAGAATTAGGTTCAAAAGGGACAGAGGAGGGTGCTGTTTGATAAATTACACAAAGATTCAATTAGATGAAATAATTTCAAGAGATGGTACAACATGAGTGAATGTGATTAAAACAATATATAGGGCTCTTTGAAAATCTCTGAAGAATAGTTTGATTTTGAGTCTTCTCAAACACATGAAAAGAGAAAATATGTGATATTATGAATGTTAGCTGAGCATTGAAATTAAAAAATGAGTATTTCAAAACAGTATGTTTATACAACAGTTATTGAAATTTTTCTCAATTTGAATGAAATTCAAAGGTCAGTCAAATAGCTCAGTGAACTAAAGAGCCTGCAAGCAGGTACAGGGGTCAGAGATTCATTTCCCTGGCCTTCCTTGACTGCAAGGTCCCCAGCACGAACTGAGGTAACAGTTGAGACTGGGTGTGGTGGCACGCGCCAGTAATTCCAGCTCTTTAGTGGCTATAAACAGGCGGATCATGACGAGTCTGTTTTAGTAGTGAGACCCTGAAAACTCTATAGACCCTTCCCTAAAATAAAAAAATAAAGAAGTAAAAATAAATAAATGAATTTCAATATGCAATAATTAAAATATAAAGAAATAGTAAAGACATTTAAGCTGTAAGGCAAAATACACTGTTCCATGCTGAGAATTTATAAAAATATATTAGCAATATGACAATTACATCTTGAACATATAATTGTAAGAGCCAGTAAGATAGTGGACTAAGTGCCTGCTTAGGCAAACGCAGGGCCCAGGTTCAATTGCTGGCATCACGTTCTTACAGGCCCTTCCCCAGGGTACACTCAGGGGCTGTGGAGAGACTAGACGTGGTAGAGCACCCCTGCAGCCCCAGAGCTCGGGAGGCTGAAAATAGGAGGATCACTAAGAGTTCTAGATGCAGAGTTAGACTCTAGACCAAATACATTAAAAAAAAACAAAACAAACATGTAATCGCAAGAAAGATGTTCACATTATTATTACTAATGCAAAAAAATGAGCATTCTGTTTTTTCTTAGAAAGTGTTATCATACTGCCATAAATTTATTATATCATAAAATAGTATTTCACACTTTAACAATTCAAAACCATGAAATAATCATTCTTTGGCTAGAATATTCATAAATTGCTTTAGGAAAATAAAAACAAATACAGGTCAAATAAAACAATCATTCTTAATAAGTAGTGATGGCTACTCTTCCATTTCTGAAACAGGAAAGTTCTTCCCTACATTGATTTTTGATTGTTCTCCTGGCTAGATTCAGTAATTTACTTTTAAGAAATAAGGTAGAAACAAATCAAAACAAAAACTCACATATGAATATTTTGTTGGTTTCCCCTATTGATTTTGTACTTTCAATTTCATTAGTTTTTGCCCTAACTTTTATCATTTGTATTTTTTAAAAAATGTATTTACCCCGGAGTCTACAGGATCTCACTACACAGACTGGACTCCTTGTGATCCTCCTGTCTTCAGTTGTCCAAACGCTGGGATTACAGCAGCGGCCCGTGGACACACTGCACCCATTCTGAGTCATTGCCTTCCCACACCCAGGGGTGGGACCCGCACAACAGGCCTGGGATCCAACTCCAGTCCCTGTGCCTGTGCAAGCAGACTCTTTAGTCCACTGAGCTATAAGAGGCCTGGGCCAGCCCTATTGTTCAATACTTTCATAGGATTTTCCTGTCCACCTTTCTCTGTTTTCTAAGATGAATGTTTAAAATATGCCAACAGTGTCTTTTGAATGTATATATTCTCTAAATGTATATATCTAAATATTAAAAAGTATCCTTTTATTGTATATAAAATATTTTCAAAATATTTGTGATAACTTATGTGATACATGTTTTATATAGTTACATTGATTAATCTTAAATATTTGAGAATCTTAATCCACTGAGCTATAATAGGCCAATGCCAGCCCTATTGTTCAATACATTCATAGGATTTTACTGTTCATCTTTCTTATTATCTAAGGTGAATGTTTAAATTGTATCAACAGTTTCTTTTTAATGTATATATTCTCTAAATGTACATATAAAAATATTAAAATAAGTGTTCTACTGTGTACAATATATTTTCAAATCTCTTATGATAAGTTATGTGATACATATATTATGTAGTCAGGTTGATTAATGTTAAATATTTGAGAATTTCTACCTATCTTTCTGCCTTGGATATGTAATTTTTAACAAAAATCAGATAATTTTGATAATTGTAATAATATTTCACAAAAGACATGTTTTATATTAGATTTATTCTTTAAATTTCTAATGCATCTTTGTGTCTCCCAAATTAACATATAAAAGTGAATATTACATTTGACTTTGAGGAGAACGTGTATTTTACTCATGTAATGTTACAGAATGTATTCCATTAATGTGAGCTAGATCCACTCCTGGAACTGCATGAGGCAAAATACAGGAGCCTGCATACCTATCTATAATCTCTGTAGCAAACCTCTTATTTCTGATTCAGGAGTGTCAGCATCTCCTCTTCTAATAGTGCACGTTTCAATTTCTTCATACACTTCTATGATTTATTTTCTGCCTCCCACATTTTGATCCTAAGCGGTCAGTCACGTACACATGTACCAAGCTTTAAGTACTTGCTACAGTTCATACTTTAAATACTTATGATGTAACTGACAAAATCTATTACATAGCAAAATTTATTAAACATAATCTTGAGGACAATGTCCTACACTCTATCAGAATAAGAAAAGCCGTGCCAATTCCTTTTTTGTGACAGATAATAGTTATGATGTTCAGACCACATGATTCTTGGCCAAATATTTTTTAAGTCCTGCCTATGCAGCAACATAAAAATTTTAACTTATAAGACTCAAAGACAGGGCCCGGCGGAATGGCTCAGTGGTCTAGAGCGCCTGCTTGGGAGGGCTTGGGCGGCTTCAGGGACCGCGGTTCGATCCCCGGCACCACATGCTACGCCAGCCCTGCCCTTGGGGTGGGCTGAGCCAGCCATAAGGATGGGTGAATAGACAAACCAAGGTTCTGAAACAAGAAAAAAATAAATAAATAAAATTAAAAAAAAATACTCAAAGACAAAAATTTTTCCCTCCAGATGTTTATTACACAAGCAATGCTGGGTATTCTCTATAAGGCATTATCATCAAGGACTCCAACCTATTTTCTCTTGAGAGTGCCTCGATACTCTGGGGCCAGACATATGACTTCATTCCTTTTTTCTGCCCGCTGATGCACTACTTGCTCCTACACCTGGCCTCATGCATGAGCTTTGTGCTCTCACTCACAGGTATGCACAGTACCTATTCTACTGGTACAATACTTTATGACCACTCTTTCAGATTGTTTCTATTTTATACAGTAGAATTTTTTTCCTGAAGT
>PVJA010012725.1:0-51257 GCA_004027025.1 Myocastor coypus | reverse complement strand
TTGGAACACTTTACATCCAGGCCAGCATGACCGTTGTAGTCTCCAATGGCGACAAATGCCTTGAACTTGGTCTGCTGGCCAGCACAAGTTTGCTCTGCACAGGCATGATCTTCAAAACCTCATCCTTAAGGAATGTGCCCGGGAAGAAGTCAATAATCTCAGACTCCTTGATGGGTAAGGACAAAAGATAAATTTCCTCCAGGGACTTGATCTTCATGTCTCTGGCCAGCCGGCCCAGCTTGGTGACAGGAATCCACTCTTTGTCTTCGGCCTTACCGCCGCGAGCCCCGCAGCCTTGGCCCCAGGCCCTGGCCTCTGCCGCGCCCGTGACCTCGAAGGCCACTGCTGAAGCCTGCGCGGAAGCCGCCACGGCCTCCCATGCCTGGGCCCCTACCGCTGCACCAGCGTCATCAGCCATTTGGCATTTTCCAGAAAGAGCAATTCTGATAAACTTTTGGTGCACAATCTTTTTAAATTTTGGTACTATCCAGTTTATCTGTTTTGTCTTTGTCTGTCTTGTGCCTGTTTTATGTCTTTGGGTATCATTTCCAGGAACTAAGTGTTAAATCCAAGGCAGCTGGAGATTTGTTCCAATACTTACCTCTGAGATTTGTATAGATACACATGTTGTATTTAGGTCTTTCATCCATTTCTTTTAATTTAATATTTTTATTGTTTAAATTTAACAATGGTTATATTACATATTTTCATCATCAGATCAGCTTAGATTAATACATATAGGTATGTAAGATTGATCAAACAATTAAACATTAACCTTTGTAAATCCACATTACTTTTTTTTTCTTTTCCCCCTTCTTTTCTTTGAAAGTTGACATATTGCATATTGTCCTCACAATCGTTCTACAGAGTACAGTGTGTGGGCATGACCCACCTAGCTATTGATGTTGCATAGAAAAAAGAAAGAAAAAAAAAAGGAAAGAATATACTTCTCTTTGGACTAAGAGGAAGAAGATACATACACAATCAAAGGTTTTGCAATTGCAGTGGGCCACCAGTGAAGCTTGTGATGTTGGAGGCTACTGAATCTATGCCTCCTAAAGCTCATCTCACCAATCTAGCTCTGCGTTCCATGCATTGTAATTAAGGATTTTTTTTTTTCCTTGCGGGGTGGTCAAGGGCAAGTCGAAGCAAGACCTGTATAACTAAACATTCTTTTGTTTTTGTATCTTCCAGGGTCAAATCCCCTCAGGATTAAGTTTGAGACCATAGACAGTACTTTGTAGAACTGTTGTTAGTGTCAGGCTTCGGGACGAGTCACGGCCATTGCTTGGCCACTTTGCTTTCTGTGAAAGCCTGAGAGAATGTTTTTCTCTGGGTGACTCTCCTTAGACGCACCACAGTTCATTCATCCCTTTCCTCTGAGGCCCCTTAATCTCCTTGACCAGAAAATTTGGGACACCTTTGAGTTATAATATATTACAGCACAGGTTCTCTTCATCCATTTTGAATCAATCTGCATACCTGCTGTGAGTTGGGGCATCCCACTTTGTTGGCATACAGCTTGCAGCTATTTAATGTATAAACAATTGAGCCCTGTTTAGGTTACAGAGTTGGAGGCTGATGTAGGCAAATGGACATCATTCTCTCATGTGAAGAGAGAGAGAGAGAGAGATGAATAAGGCACCTGCCACAAATAAGTAGGCTAAACTTGTGCTCTGCCCTCCACTTTAAGGAACTTTTGGCAAAAATTAGAAATGCCTCACCCTGCCAGACCTCCAAAGTAAAAATTACATTTATTTTTAAAATCAGTGAGGCAATTTTTAGAACTCTAAGACAGTTCCAAATGATTATTTTCCACTTGAAGAATGTGTTCAGTAACCATCAGACTTACTCTGTAATGATTTTTTGTCCTTCATTTGCAAAGTTTCTCCTTAAAATGTAAGTGTTTCAAAGCTTGGGACTGAATTCCAGATATACTCACTACCTTCCATGATCTTAGGGATAGTAGACAAATGGAATTCTCCAACAGTCACGCACTGCAGGTGTGATTTGCCCACCATCTTGTCTCTGATGACGTAACCTGCCTCCCTATTATCAGCTCAAGGTTTTGGAGCCAGCGAACCTCACAAAGTATCCTTTTTGCGTTATTTGACTTCAAGGGTTATCTTGACAATGCACAAAACACTGAATAACTTAAAAAAAGGCATGATTTTATTGTCTAGTTCTGAAGGCTAGTAAAGTTAGCTAGCAGAGTTGTTGGTAATATTTGGTGTTCTTTAGCATACAGTTATACCATCTTGATATTTCCAATTAGTTTTACTGTGGTCTTCTCCCTGTGTGCATGTTTGGGTCCAAATTTCCTCGTTTTAGAAAGACAACATTTATATCAGATTAGAGACCTACTCTTCTATGGTATGATCTCAACTAATTACATTTGCAATACCTCTATTTCCAAATAAGGCTAAATTGTGAGCTACTTGGGTTAGGATTTTAAGCTATAAATTTGGGGAAGACAAGACAGATAAAGAAGGAAGAGTGGTAGATTTATACTAAGAGGCCCACCAGAAGCATTGGTTATATCTATAGTTCAAAGAATCTGGCCACTGTTTCAGGGAGGTGAGCCTTCTGCGAAGGTTACTTCACACATATATCCATGTTATTTGAAGCCTCTTCTACCTAAGCAAGAAATCTTCTTGCACTTTGTATCACAAATCCTTGCAAATTAATGCTCAAAAGAGTTGAAAGACATTGCAGAGCACACCGTGGTACAGCAAACTCATGGATGTGTGAGCAGAAATAATAGAAAGATGACTGACAATGGAAAAGTTTATTATCCACATCACCATGGCCACAATGCAGGCAACCATAGAGAACCAGAGTTGCCACCTGATATTCCTGAATGAGCACAGTTAGCACCACTCTGGCTCCATCCCATTAGCACATTTCCGAGTCAACCTCTACTGGATTTGGCCTTAACCTCTCCCCCACAATGATCCTCATAGTTAAGAGGCTGGTGAATTGTTTAGAGCCTAAAGTGACATGGGCCTAAGTTATACTACTCCTTGAAGAACAACAGTCTTTTTTCCAACAAAAAAGTGATGTACTTCTCACCAATCTACAGACAGATATACATATGTATGTTTCATAACTTATAACAGGCCGGGCGTGGTGGCTCACGCCTGTAATCCCAGCACTTGGGAGGCTGAGGCAGGAGGATTGGTGCGAGTTCGAGAACAGCCTGGGCTACAAAAGTGAGCTCAAGGCCAGCCTGAACTGCACAGCAAGACCCTGTCTCAAAAAGACAAAAAAAAAACTTATAACAATCACTGCTTTGACTGAGGAATTTGAGACTGTGACCATCTGGAAAACTCTGAGACTGCTTTAAAGTGACCCTTGTGCATTTAATATCTGTACATTTATAATAATTTTACTGGTCAATAACATTCTTCCAAAAACACATCCAAACTTTTCATACAACTTTTCAGGACTATTTATTCTATGCTTACAATAGACTCCTAGGTCTCTGTTTATAGATTGCCCTACTTCATGCTTTCTGAACCTTCACAAAAACCCATGAAGGTTTCTATCATTCATACACACACACACACACACACACACACATATATATGTGTGTGTGTGTGTGTGTGTGTGATATATATATGTGTGTGTGTGTGTGTGTGAATGATATATGTGTGTAATATATATACATATATTATCATATATTATCATCATCATCATTATCATCATCACAGATGCCCAAAGTTTTAGATCTTCAAGTTGCATTAATTTAATGGTTCAGCACATATATACCAAGAGTGTAATCTATGTGTCGAAACCTGCTTTGGATATTTTGAACAAAAAATAGAGAAAAAGTTGCTTGCTTTTGAGGAAACAGACAGGAGAAAAATAAATCTACATTTTAACAGGTAGGAAAAAGAAATTTAACAGGTAGGCAAGGCCAAGCGACAAAATTGCCGCTGTGCTCCATAGGTCCTATTCCACCCTTTATTATAAAACCTGTGGCTTTCATCAGCCTCTGAATATGCAGCAAAGATCCAGTCAGAGTTTGCTACTAATGGTAATGATTATTGGATATTTTTCCTAAAGATCAGATTCAATATCTGAACACTGTTACAAATCAAAGCCCAGGTTAATTTCATTAGGAATTGTCACTCACTAACTCTTATGACCTTTTAGCTAAACACTGCTGTTCTAAAAGAGCAATGTTATCAACAGAATTTATTTAATAAGAATGAGATTGCAGGGGATAGGGAGATAGCTCAGGGGCACAAGTGCTTGCCTGGCAAGTGCAATGTCCTGAGTTCAATCCCCGATTCCACACACAAAATAATAATAATCATAATAATAATAATTAGATTGCAGTTTTTAAAAACAGTTTTCTACTTAAATCTCCAAATTACCAGCTACTGTATTGAATTGTTTTATCTTCCATACACCATAAAATAAAAGCAAAGACTCTTTGTCCACTCCTACCAGAAAATATGTATCCTTTTAGACATTTGTGTGTCACTATAGCTTTTAGCACTCCTCAGTTTCTTTGTCCATATTGTACGATCATTGCTATAAATATATAATGTAGACAGAAAAACAATAGCATGACAGGAATTTTAAGTGAATCATTATGCATGACAGAAATGGCCTCATACAAAAGCCAAATGTTATGTGAAGAGTACAATGGCCATCAAATGGCATTTTGGAGTTGCAGTGAAGAATATTAAAGGCAGTAGTGCAAGCTACTGCCTGCTTGGGATCAATTCTGCATTTTTTTGTAGGACCAGGGTTCAAACTCATGACCTTGCACTTACCAGGCACCTGTATCCCCAGCCCCCAGTTCTGCACTGAACATCCACAAGAATGAGTGAACACGTGCATTTACCAAAGGTCTACCTTGTCCTGCCCATACTGACTCAAAGAAAGAAGGCAGCCTAGCAAATTGCCACTAATTTATCCAAATGCTTTGTTTCTCAAGCCTACATATATGAGACATTGGAAGAGATAATGATATGCTATTTCCTTACCTGAAAGAAAGATAAAACTTGATATGAGAATCACTCCGTAAAGCCTCTGACATATGATGTGTTCTTTCATTGTCTAAACCTGTGTTCAAAAGGTCAAAAATATGTCCAGCTCAGATTCAGAGCAAACAAGTTCGATATGACCACACTTCTCCTCGACATTCCACTTAAGATTTCTTCCTGTTGCTTAATACCATGTCAACTGACCCCAGGATAGATTTACCTGAGTAGTCTGTACTGGCTGAAACCTCACTGATTCATTTATCTGTATATTCACTCAAGATATGTTATTAAATACCTACTGTATGCCAGACACTGTGACACTACTGGAAGCACAATACTGAGAAGTCCAGATAGAGGCATCTGTCCTTATGGGGCCGCTATCACAGCCAGAAAGACATTCAAAATGCATGATTGCAAAGTGTGATGCATACAACTTTAATACACACAATCCCCCCAACTACCAGTTTTAATGATCTTAGACTTTGTTGTTGTGCTTGTTTTCATCTGTAGTTGGCACATAACTATACATGTTTATGAGTCACAATGATATTTGAGTGCATGTATACATCATGTAATGATCACATCAGGGTTGAAGGAACACAGTGAAAGAAGATCTTATTGACAAAAGGATTTCATCACATCATTAAGGCAAATCTGCTTAGAGAGACTGACCACCATCTCATTACTTTCACACAGTTTTTCTCATTAATTAATTGTAACAGAAACATCTTATTTGGCAAATACATTGAAAACCCCAATTCTCCAAAGAGAATTTTGTTTAAATCACAAGTCCTATTGAAACATAGTACAGAAGTTTGACAGTAGAATACTGACTGAAGTTTTCTGATTTTAAATAAAATACACTTTGGAATGATTTACTACTGACTCAATCATTTCACTACCTATGGGATAACGCAACATATCGTGTTTGTTTCAGTTTGTAAGTATTAGGAGTGAATAGCTTCACTGTACATGTAGCATAACAGAAACAAGCTTGAGAATCAAATGAATTTTGAACTTGCTCTGAACACCAGTCATTAATCAAGCTCGTCACATTTACCAAGTGTTCTACTTCCATTCCCATTAGAATAATCAGAGATTTTGTATGACCTGAATGGATTTTCCAAACTGGTAGTTTACAAGTATGGGGGAGTGTAAATCTTTTATGACTTGCAAGATGAAATGCAGCTAAAATTTATAGTCCACAAAGAGGTTATATCGAATATCAGGAACTGTGAGACCATAATAATTTCTGTCCCTTAATGTCCTTGGGACTCAGTTTCCTTATCAGTAAAAATATAGATAAAAATCTGCCTATTTCCCTGAGCTTCTCTAGAAGGGGATAAAATGAAACGAGAGTTTGAAGGCAATTTTCAAAGCCTAACATGCTATGGAAATGGATAGGATCACTATCTATAAAATGGAATTTTCAGCATCAAACAACCCAATTTATATTTTCCTTCTATTTCCTCTAAACCCTTATAATAATTCCAAGGTATGTTTCAGAAACTTACCTGGCATCCAACAAATAAATCAATCAGCCTTCACCAACAGAATAGTATGCAGCTCCTAACAGGAATAAGGTAACTCTACATGTCATGCATGGAAATGTGGGCTGGAGAAGGAAAAGAGGCTTCAGGATATTTCTTTTATAGGTCATACAATTCTACATTGTTTAAATCTTTTACAGTGATAGTATTCATTTAATTTTTGAAACAGAGGGAAGAGATCAAAGAAGGAAGGGAGAGAGAAAGGGAAAAGTAAGAAAGAGCAGGGAAGGAAGAACAGGAACTAGATTTCCTTTATACTGCCCACACCTCTCTACAGTCTTATTATTTTATAATGAGCATGTATTGCTCTCATATTTTTTAAAGTGAAATAAAAGGAGGTAGAAGAGAAGGAAAAGACATAAATGTAGTACCTGTACTTTAGACTTCTTATAATTCCAAGTGGTTTGGTTCTTTTATAATGAATGATAGCTATTTTTAAATTTTAAATTTTTTCAAGGAAGAAAAGAGCGACAGGAGTACAAGAGGGAGAAAAGAGAAACACTTACCTAAGCTCGAGGTCTCCTTAACTTCTCACCCCTGTGTCACTTTGGGGTCTCAAAGAAGAGCTTCCTTTGCAAATGACCAGATCTGGTCTCTAAATCCTTGTGTTTTATGTGAAAGGGAAGGAGCAGAAAGCAGGAGAGTTGTTATCTGCTGGCCTCCGTCCCCTCTGTTTCCGGATCTAACCAGCCTCTCTGCCTCTCCGCTCCTAGCTTTATGGAGCTTATTGACAGGTTAGATCCTCTTTTCATGGCTTGCGGCAAGTCATGGGGTTGCTCCTCTGAGCATAAAATCAGCCTGAGCAAAGTTCGCAGTTTATTACATACCTGCAATAATCCATTAATTTAAGGGCTTTTTGCCCAATTTTCATTAAGAATTATCACCAGTTCTTAGTTAATTATTTCTTTAATTAAATTGAATATATTAAATGGGTACTTCCTCACTTAATGAAGGCTCATTTTACTTTATTGAAAAAATTGGTGGGGGATCAAAATTAAGAGCAGAAAGCAAAACTCAAGAAGGAATAACCACGTTTATATCTCACACTGTTAGTAATGTGCAGCCAGATGCTTACCTTCACCAGAGATATGTCCTTCAAATTGCCTTGAAAATAAGTAGATTTACTGAACCAGAATTTACATTTTACCGGAGACAAGCATAAGCTTTTGTTCCAGAAGATGTCATTGCAGCTCCAATGGAACCATGAAAATATCACCAGTTCCCATTAAGTATCCAGAGGTGGTTCCCTTTAGCCACCATATTTCACAGCTGAGGACACTAAGGTAAGGCCTAAGGAGTAATAAAATAATTTACCTGAGGTCGTACCGCTTGTGAAGGCAGGGTAGGGAACAACACTGGGGTCTCCTGGCTTCCTGACTGATATACTTTCCTTTCTGTCTCATTGCTTACATAGAAAAAAAATCACCCTAATAGCAGACTAGCTCAACCAGGGTGTAGGCCCTAGGGTTTTCCATAGGGAAAGAGGAAAGAGAAGGTGTATCTGAATTTCTCGTTATTCCCCTTGCCCCTGGAAGTGGTGATGGCGGTGGTAAATGAGAACACTCACACAACCAGGACAACTTAGTGACTTAGAGAAACACTGCCTTAGTGTAAAAAGTAAAAACTGAGGAGTTGGAATGTAACTCAGTGTGATGGAGCTAAATTCAACTTCCACTTCTGTAACAACAACAACAAAAAGCTTGGCGAAAAGACAGGCTTGACATTGAATTTCAGCTATGTGACTTTCAGTGTCAGCCATTGACTTAGAGGCCAGTTGCTTCATATCTCTGGAGCTTGCAGCATCCTCATTTGTAAAACAAGTAAAAAAGGAGCTCAACTCATACTGCCATGTAAATTCTATGAGACAATATATATAAAGGTGGTTAGCCCAGTGCCAAGCACAGAGTTATAGGATGTCTCCTTTTCGCTTGGTGTAAGGCTTAGATATTGTGTCCTGTGTTCCACACAGCTTACAAGAAGTTGTAAAACAATTCTGGTGAAGTATTGTGGCATTTCCCTGGTGTTTGTGGATACTTGGGCCACACTTTCTCATCAGTTGTATTCTCAAAACAACACTCAACTCTGCACGGGCAGAAGATGCATACCACTCAGTAATGTATACATTGCCTGGTGCATAGAAAGAGTTCAGTAAATACTTAATGGATGAAGGACTATGCCTCCCTCAGCTAGAATATAAGCTTCCTCAGTAGAGGTAAATATATTTCATTCAATTTGCTTGTGCCCTGCCCCAGGAGTTAACACAACTATTGACATACAGTAAGTGTTTATGAGTAGTTGCTACATTGACATTACTCTGGTCTGCATATATGTACTGTCTCCTTAAGGTGTGTCCAGGACAGTGCTATTGGGAAGTGCTGTTGACCTTTAAGAGACGGGACATAACAGAAGGTCCTTAGGTCACTGAGGTTGCATCCCTCAAGGGAATTGTTGGATTCCAGTGTCTCTCTAATCCCTGGCTCAAAATGTAAGCCCTGGTACTGACATGTACTTCCCCCATGATATACTTGTCTATATCAAAGATTCAGAGCAATGGATCACCAAGTCTTGCACATGAAACTCCAGAACCATGAGTGCTTCTTTGTTTCACAAGTAGCCTGTGTCAGGTATTTTGTTATAATGGTCAGAAGCTAGGTAATACCTGCAGAAGATAATTTGAAGAGAACATATTTATACATACTTGAGTATGTCAAGAAAGTTATCTGGAAGGAGCACTCAGTAACAACAGTTGCCTGTAGAGAAGAAGATTGAAGGGTCTTGGGTGGGAGGAAACCTTACTTTCCACCACATATTCTTCTGTAATGTTAGAATTTTAATCATCTGTATGTGCTTCTTTTCTCAAGCAAAACCACTAATTTTTTTAATTCAGTATAGTTCAAATGAAATAAGTGAACAGAAAATTAAGCTTGTGCAAAGACTGAAGAAATAAGAACTCTTTGATTAGGAAAAATGCGACCTTGGAGGGCTTTAGTGCATAGCTTTCTATTCTCTGGAAGGTTATAAGGAGAATGATGACCATCTGTTGTCCATATCTACAGAGTAATAAGAAAGGAATTGAAATTACAGTGAGAGATATGAGTTGGGCATAAATAAGTCATTATTGATGACAGTTGATGAACCCCAGAAAAATTATCATGAGATGCATGCACCATCTAGCCTAGGAAACTCAAAGGCCTATAGCCATATGGCTCTACTGATTTCCTTGTCTTTGCACAGGCAGGGCTGAACTGAATGACTTTAGATTGTGTCCCCATTTCTGACACCAGAAAGGACCCTTCAGCTGCTGAGGTCGGTGCTGACATGGTTCTCTCTCCCCATTCAGAGTGTAATACCTGACCAAGGCAATTGGGAGGGTGACGATTTCCATATGATATAGCACATACTATGAGCTAGCTGTTAAGCTCAATCATAGAAACAATGAAAGAGGTTTTGAAACAATTTCCCTCTGTCTCTCTGTCTCTCTGTTTCTCTCTCTGTGTCTCTCTGCCTCTCTGTCTCTCTCTGTCTCTCTCTCCCTGTGTCTCTGTGTCTCTGTCTGTCTGCCTCTCCCTATCTCTCTCAGTCTCTCTGTCTCTGTGTGTCTCTCCCTCTCTCTGTCTCTTTCTGTCTCTATCTCTCTCCCTGTCTTTGTCTCTCTGTCTCCCTGTCTCTCTCTGTCACTCTGTCTCTCTGTCTCTATTTGTCTCTATCTCTCTCTGTTTCTCTCTCCCTCTATCTCTCTGTCTGTCTGTCTCTCTCAGTCTCTCTGTCTCTGTCTCTGTCTCTCTCTCCCTCTGTTTCTGTCTCTCTGTCTCTCTCTCTCTCTCTTGTCTCTCTCTGTCTCTGTCTGTCTTTCTCTTTCTGTCTGTCTCTCTCTTTGTCTGTCTGTCTGTCTCTCTCTCTCTCTCTCTTTCTCTGTCTCTCTCTCTCCCTTCCTCTCCCTCTGTTCCTTTCTCTGTCCCAGTACCTCTCCCCTTTTGTGGCACTGGAGATTGAACCCTGAGTCTATATAATTAGTTCTTTTTTTTTTTTTTTTTTTTTTGTCTTTTTGAGACAGAGTCTCCCTATGCAGTTCAGGCTGGCCTTGAGCACAATTTTGTAGCCCCGGCTGGTCTCGAGCTCACACTGATTCTCCTGCCTCAGCCTCCCAAGTGTTGGGACTACAGGCATGCGCCACCACGCCAGGCTATAATTAGTTCTATCCTCAACCATTTTTCAAATTTTTACATATGAAAAGGGTCTTAGTAAATCGCTAAATTTCCTGGGCTGAGCTCAAGCTTTCAATCCTCCTGCATCAACCTCCCAGAACATTGGCCTCACAGGCCTGAGCCACTATGCCTGACTAAAAGATAATCTTGATTATCACCTTATTATCATACATGTACTACATATCTTAGCATCCCTTAATAATTGTTTCGTATAATACTAATATATGTTTTAAAACACCACACAAACATGCACGGTTTGTAAGCATTATATAAAACGTACCAGTATCTCTAGAGACACAGTATGGCTCAGAAGCCAGACTGCTTGGGTTACCTATGTCCACAGCCTCAGCTTCCTCATCTACAAACTGCAAACAATGATTTATGATGATCGCATCCATCGCTAACATTTTCATGGTTTAAATGCAATGATCTTATACAATTCTCTATAAAAAAAATAGCTAGTATTACCTATTCCTCTGAAACTTTTTCTTGAAGTTCAACACTATTTATTTTGTCAATAGCATTTAAGTTCCCACTATGTCCAAGGCATAATTATAATATACTAGGGAATCAGCAGTGAACAAAATAGCTAACATTCTTGCTTCACATAGTTCATGTTCTAGTGGGAGGAGGCAGACAGTAAGCAAGAAAAATAAGTAGAAGATACAGCTTTAGCAGAAGGTGATAAATATTATACAGAAAAGTGAAGAGGGAAAGAGTTATAGGGATTTCTGGAAGGTGGGGAAGCAGTTTTCAGTAGCTCCATTGAGGGCATCCTCTTGCTACATTAATGTTGGAACAGAGAGTTGAAGGAAGTGTGGAAGTGAACTATTGGATATCTAAAGAAAGAAGACGCAGGGAAGGAGGATATGCTCTTCATGCTACAGGGAACGTAAAGCGTTGCTCAGAGCAGTAGTCCAGCAGCAGAATGCAGGAGAAGCCAGGGATGGAGCAGGTAGAGTAGTCACATAGGGCCATGTAATGCAGGGTCCCATGAACCGTTTTAAGAACTCTGGCTTTACTCTGGAGAAATAGGGACACATTTCAGGGTTTTGAATTTGGTTTTTAATTTTCAAACAACATCAAACTTCAGAAGAGTTCTAAGAGCAGTACAAAAATGTTTCTATAGCCTTTAATTGGTGACATTTTGCTGTATTTGCCTTTTCTTCCTTTATGTACATTTTGAAGCTTTTGAGAGTAAATTAGACACCCCAGGACATGTCATTCCAGATATTTCAGCAGGCATTTTCCTAAGATAAAGAGCAGTTCCTTACATAATCACAATTATCAAAATGAAGGCATTTATACTGATGCAATACTATCTCATGTACAGTTGTATTCATATTTAGCTCTCTGTCCCACCAATGTTCTTTATTACATTTTTCTTCTTAGTTGCCATGAATTTTAGCCTCCTTTAATCTCAAAATGTTGTTCAGCCTTGGATAATGATGGCATTTTTGGAGTGCACAGACAAGATATTTATGGAATGTTTCTCAATTGTGGTTTGTCTAATATTCCCTCTTGGCTTATAGTATGCATTTTGGGCAAAAACAGCACAGAAGTGATGGTATGTCTTCCCCAGTTCATCACATGGTGACAAATGATCATATCATTTTTTGCCCCACTTTTGAAGACCCTAACTCTGATCACTTAGTTACACCAATGTCTGCCAGATTTCTCCACTATAGTTATGATTTTCCCATGCATAATTTAGGTAATCTGTAAGGACATACTTTGAGTCTATGGAATGATCCTGGCTTTCCTAAAAGCTTCAAACAATAGTTTTAGTATTTCTTATTATTCTGCGATGGTTGTCAAATGATGATTTTGTATTTCCATTGTTTTTGTACATTGATTTTTCAGTTTTCTATTAAAATGAAAAGATTTCCCTTCTCTCATGTTCATTCTTTTGTCATCAGGTACGAACTCATCGCTTCATATTTTAATCAAAGGATTATAATCTCTTACAAAATATGTTGATGCTCACATTGTCTCCAAAACGATAATCCTTTCAAACTGGCTTTTGTATCTTTCTGGCATGATTCTTTAAGCACTTCTTGGCTCAGGTTTACCATATGTTTGCCTCACAACTAGAATTCACCATTTCTCTAAGGATATCTGGTTCCTTTTCAAGAGAAATGGTGTCTAGAAATCAAGATCTGCATCATAATAGGCCTAGGCAGAAGGGTAACATGATCTGACACAGTTTGAAAACAATCACTTAGGATGCTATAGCAAAAACTCATTCCAAGGGGCCTAAGGAGAAAGCAGGAGAATGCATCTCTGTTTCATAGAGTGGCTATTTTTCTTTACAGTACCAATCTAACCATGTGACTTTTCTGCCAGAACTCTTTGATTGATGTCACCTATAAAGTTAACACCTTGAAGAATCACAAAGGAAGCTTTTCTATTGCCTAATCCCTAGGTACTTCTCTACTTTTATCTTCTAGTGCTCCTCTTGCACATCTCCTACATTGTGCCTATAATGAACCTTTCAGAGTTTCCAAAAAGACCCATTTTTCTTCATTGTGCTGTGTTTTTGCAAATGCTGATTTCTTTACCAGCTCCCCCACTGTTTGACTATCTCATCCTTTGAGACCCAACACAACCATATTTTTCTTCTGTGAAGCCTTCTCTGAGCAGCTCCTTACACTTCCCTCAACATCTCACCACACTAGTAAATCATTCAGTCCATTGTGGTATCACATATTCTATTACGGGAATAGAGTAACTCCCCTCCAGTCATTGTCCTGGGTTGTTAAGAGATCTAAAAACAACATTGTATGATTCTTTTTATCCTAATGAAGTGTTCTGTGAATATGTAACTCAAGGAATTTCAGCATCACAGAACCTGGTCACATAACATAACAGAAATTCCAAGGCTGGAGTGCCAGAACCCTTGAAAAGAAAGAGTGGTGACAGAACTTCCAGGAAGAAAGAAGCAAGCCAGGCCCTATAGATATGTAGGGCATGGGACATGGGAACAAGGGAGGCTGGCTTGTAAAACATAACTCAGTTGAGTTTTGAGAGTTCTATAAGAGCATGCTCCCCTTCTCTGGTGCTGTCCAAGTCTTGTCAGAGACCAACAATACGTTTAAGCTTCTTCCCATTGTCCTTTTGATGGACATCTAAGGACAGCCAAGTACATTATGACCTTTAAACAGATAGAAAACTATATAAGATATCATTAGCCAATTCTCTGGAATAGTCTAGGTTTGGGGTCTTGGAGATGAGATTTATTAGAAGCTATCGACAGCCAGAAACGCTGTCTAATATCAATGCCCACCAGCCAAAGCCTTCCAGAAACAACTTTTAGTTAAACAAGTTGTTGCAACAAGGGAGGAAGAAAAGACTCACTACAAAATTTTGGTTCTGATCCAGTAAATTGGGAGGGTTTAGTGAAACCGGGGTTCCCTTTACATTTTGACATCTTAGTTAATCTTGTGGGGCGATAGACGACAGTGAGTATAAAGCTGTGTCTCACTAGCAAAGAAGTACCAGTCACTTGTATTACCCAGGAGGGGAAGATGTTTTGCATTTTGTGGACAGCACAGTAACTGCTTTTTTCTGTTGAGACAAAATAATGAAATTTTGTTTTGCTTTCCTTTATCATGATTTTAGAGTAACTGACTGACACAATTCTGAAAGCTTGTTTAGATCCCAAGGGCAAAGCTGCTCTAGCTCTGACTTCCTAGCCAGCTCGTATCAACACCACCAAGCCCTAGCATCAGGCCAGTTCTTGTATGTGACAGTTTGCTTTTCTGTTGCTTGTAGCCAATAAAAGATGCGGTTAAACAGCAAGATATTGTTTTGCTATGTCTAGGTTATCACCATTGCTTATCAGGAGGCTGTTTGGAGAACAGGATCTGCATTTGTACTATGATTAGTCTCCCCTGCTTGCTGCAGGATAAACTGTTGCATTCTCTTGTATAAGAATGGCTGCATGAAAAGAATTCAATATAAAAAAGACTATGGAAAGATTGCACCAGCCAACTGTAAGACAATCAATTATTAGAAACATACATCAGTAACAACCCTTAAAGTCAGGAGCTTAGACTGCAAAACCCTGGCAATGAAAACATGTCCCAGCATCCAGCTGGATTTATTATAGACAGCCAAGAGACCTACTTTTAGTTTAGACACAAACTTTTATGCTTTTCCTATAGTATTTGCATAAGTATAATGAATAATGTTTGCTATCGCATGAAACCCCTCTTTCCCTGGCTCCTTCCTGAAGGTTCTATGGAAACACCTAAGTTTGTCTCATTTTGGAGGCCTCTTGGTGTTCTTCTTAAGGTTATATGAAGTTCTAGAGGGATGACCGTTCTCCTTAAAAGTCACCCCAAGTCCACAGGATAAAGTAATGTGTATAGGGAGGTTTATGAGAAGTTGTAGAAATTCAACTACAGCCCAGGCCTAGCATTTGAGTGAGACAACCTGGAGCCCACCAGATCCTCACTGGATCCAGAGCCCAAGCCCAGTGTATGAGTGAGATGACCTGGGACTCGCCAGATCCTCACTGATCCAGAGCCGAGGCCTAGCATATCTGGGGTGGAACCTTGTAGCAAAACTCCCTGCAGAGAAGCTAGAGTCAAGACCCGCCTAGCTAGTCCAGGAGCAGAACATCTTGCTAGAGTGGTGCAGCAGGCTTACCTCCAAGGGCTGCAGGAGGAAGACGTGGAGCTCAGCAGACAGACCCAAGCCACACCAAACTGGACGAGGGGAACTTGGTAGATACAGACCCAGTGCTAAGGTAGTAACTGCACCAAAGCTCTACACCAAAGTTCTGAAGATAGTGCTATACAAAATGAAAAAGAGAAGAAACAAAATGCATTCTCAGGCCCCAAGTCCACTCAGAACAAATGCAGGAGACAATAACACGGAAGAAACTAGAAATCACACACCTGAAATCTCTGAGATAATAGTGTCTGAAGTAAAGAAACAACCACAGAAAGGTATAGAGAAAATTGGAGCAGAAATAATCTCTGAAGTAAAAAAAAAAAAAAAAAAAAAAAAAAGAAATGAGGGCTTGCAAGATAGCTCAGTGGTCTAAAGAGCTTGCATAGGCAAGCTTAGGCAACCTTGCGACTGCAGTTGGATCCGCAGCACCACATACTGTGCCAGCCTCACCCCCCAGGGCAGGCTGAGACAGCCATAACAGAAAGAAAGAAAGAAAGAAAGAAAGAAAGAAAGAAAGAAAGAAAGAAAGAAAGAAAGAAAGTTGTGAAAAAGTAATATCTACAATGAAAGAAGTATTAAATGTTCCTAAAGAACACACTGATTAAAAAATAAAGAAGAGAAAAATAACGTAATCTATGAATGAGCAATATAGGAAAGAAACAGAATGCATAAAGCAGATTCAAAGTGCTATACAGGAAGTTAACACCTCAATCACAATCTGGCAAAACTGTTTCAATAAAACTGAAAATAGACAGCCGGGCGTGGTGGCTCATGCCTGTAATCCCAGCACCCGGGAGGCTGAGGCAGGAGGATTGGTGCAAGTTCGAGACCAGCCTGAGCTACAAAAGTGAGCTCAAGGCCAGCCTCAACTGCATACCGAGACCTGTCTCAAAAAAAGGCAAAAAAAAAAAAAAACTGAAATTAGACTTTCAGACCATAAAGACACCATTTAGCTAGTGAAAAGGTAAGAAAAGATCTTTTTTTTTTTTTTTTTTTTAGATTTTTTTGTTAATTAAGATTTGTCTTATATAGCTTGGTGCTCTTGTGTTGGGTGCCTATGTGTTTATGAGTGTTACCCCTTCATCTTGAATTTTTTCCCTAACTAGTATGTAGTGCCCTTCTTTATTTTGTTTGATGAGTCTTGGTTTGGTTTATACTATCTGCAAACAGGATTGCTACACCTGCTTTTTTGAATTTTATTTTAAACAGTAAAAATAGCAGAAACAAGGATCAAAAAATAGTAACAAGTAAGAGTACATATAGTACAGAATTTTAAAACAAGAAAAATTTAACAATGGTTGTATTACATATTTTCCTCATCAAATTAGTCTAGATTAATAGGTATAGGCATGTAAGATTGATAAAACAATTAAACATTACCATTTTCAGTAAACATTAGTTTTTCAACCCCTCCAAATACATTTTGTATTTAAGTGGCTCTTGTAAAAAAAATTATAGGAGTTGAGGATGCAGAAAACACAAGATCGTGAGATTTATTCCTGGTACCACCCAAAATTTATTCATTTATTTATTTATTTATTTATTTATTTATTTGTTTGTTTGTTTGTTTGTTTGAGTCCTTACACTAGGGAGACTATATGATATTTGCATATGTAGGTCTGGTTTATTTCGCTTAAGAGTATATGTTCAAGATACATCCATTTATATATGAAATCTTCTAGTTTATCATTTTTTATAGCTGAGTAATATTGCATTTTATGAAAATACCACATCTTATTCAACCATTCTTCAGAAGATGGGCATTTTGGCTGTTTCCAATATTTAGCTATCACAAATTGTGCTGCTATGAACATAGATGCACAGGTATCACTATGATATGGTGTTTTCGGTTCTTCTGGAAAAATTCCCAGTAGGAGGATAGCTGGATGGAAAGGGATTTCCAGTTCTAGTTTTTAAAGAGTCTGCACACTGCTTTCCATAATGGTTACACCACTCTGCATTCCCACCAGCAGTGGAGAAGCGTTCATTTTTCCCCACAGCCTCTCCAACATTTGTTGCTGGCTGATCTCTTTATGATAGCCATTCTTTCTAGGGTGAGATGGTATCTAAGTGTTGTTTTGATTTGCATTTCATGAATGACTAGCAATGTAGAGCATTATTTCATGTATTTATAGGCTTGTTGAATTTCTTTCTGTGAGAAATGTGTGTTCATCTCAGATGCTCATTTCTGGACTGGATCTTTGAATTTTGGGTCCGTGATGGTCTTTAGTTCTTCATAAATTCTAGATAGAGGACCTTTATCTGAATAATTATTAGTTAAAATCTTTTCGAAATTTGTGGGTTGTCTTTTCATTCTGTTGGTAAATTCTTTTGACATGAAGAAACTTCTCAGCCAGAGGAGGTCCCATTTGTTGATTCTTTCAAGTGGTATATGTCCATTTTGATTTTTGTCCATGAATTCTTTGCCTACCCCGATGTCTTCAAGATGTACTCAAACTTTCTCCTCTAGGAGATTTAGGGTTTCTCTTTTAAAATTTAGATCTTTAGGGGCCCGGCGGGATGGCTCAGTGGTCTAAAGCGCCTGCTTGGGAAAGCTTGGGCGCCTTCAGGGACCGCAGTTCAATCCCCGGCACCACATGCTGTGCCAGCCCTGCCCTCGGGGCAGGCTGGGCAGGCTGAGCAGGCCATAAAGATGAGTGAATAGACAAACAAAGGTTCTGAAACAAGAAAAAAATAAATAAATAAAATAAAAAATTCTTTAAAAAAAATTTAGATCTTTAATCCATTTTGATTTTAGTTTAGTGCATGGTGATAGACCTCGATCAAGTTTTAGTTTTCGACATGTGGAAAGCCAGTGTTTCCAGCACCATTTGTTAAAGAGGCTATCTTTCTTCCAGTAAACGTGTTTGGCTCCTTTCTCAAAAATGAGGTACCTATTTACACATGTAGGTATCATTTATTTCACTTATGAGTATATGTTGAATATACATCCATTTATATATGAAGTCTTCTAGCTTATCATTCTTTATAGTTGAGTAATATTCCATTGTATAAAAATACCACATTTTTTTCAACCATTCTTCAAATGATGGGCATTTTGGTTGTTTCCAAGGTTTGGCTATTACAAATTGGACTTCTGTAAACATAGGTGCACAGATATCACTTTGGTATGATGTTTTCAGTTCTTCTGGGAAAATTCCCAGTAGGCTGATAGCTGGATTGAATGGGATTTCCAGTTCTAGTTTTTTAAGGATGCCTAAATATTGTATAGTCTCCCTAGTGTAAGAACTGTAAAGAAGAAATAAAAATTTAAGGGCATAACACAGATGAATGTGTTATGGATTAAACAACAAAGTGACTGGAAGCAAAAAAGAGAGAAAACATAGCAGGAGCAAAACCCTGCACTTATGTACACAGGATGAATCAGATATTGGTCCTAAGAACCTTGAAAAGGTTCATCACGTTGATCATAGCACCATGCAACACCAAAACTATGCTTGGAATGCATGTCATTCTCATCTTTTTGATGTGTACTACTTCCAGTGCAAACTCAGGTACTGTTATACTGTCTCTCAAGTAAATGGTTGGTTAACAAAAAAAAAGATATTAATTGAGAGTAAGATACTGGGCAAAATGCCATAGGCTTGACAGGCTACAATTTTGTACATCCTTGGATTTCTAAATGTCTGCGTAAAAATGTGTAACTGCTTTTATCACATTCTATAGAGAGTTATTAGAATATCAATGATTGTCAGAAAATATCAATTTCAAGCTAAGTTAAAGATGTTCAATATTCAGAAAGACAGTGATGTTAAGCACAATTACCTATATTAGAGAGTAATAGTGTCACGATGTTTCTCTGCTGGAGGGTTGAGAATGTAAGTTAACAGATGAAAAATTGGAGAAAAAGAAGGGCTATGAGGATAGCCAATATTTTGGCCCTAGCCCTTCAAGGTCAGTAAGGACTCAGAACATAAGAGAACCTGTGCTGTAATATCCTGTAACTCAGTGGTGTCCCAAATTTTCTGGTCAAGGAGATTATGGGACCTCAGAGGAAAGGGATAAGTGAACTATAGGGTATCTAAGGAAAGAATAAAAACATTCTCTCAGGCTTTCACGGAAAGCAAACTGGTCAAGGAATGGCTTTGACTCATCCCGAAGGCTGACACTGACAACAGTTCTACAAAGCACTGTACATCATTCCAAAGTTAATCCTGAGGGAATTTGACCTTGGAAGACACAAAAGATGGATGTTTTGTTATAGAGATCTTCCTTTAACTTGCCCTTGATCACCCAGCAGAAAAGCTTAATTTCAAGGCATAAAACACAGAACTAGATTAGTATGATAAACTGTAAGAGGCTTAAATCAACAACCTCCAACATTGCCAGTTTCACCGCTAACCCACTGCGATTATGAAACATTAGACTCAGTTCAAAGAGAAGAATTTTTTTCTTTCCTTACCAATATCAGTTAGAAATGTATCATGTCCACATCCTGTGCTTTGTATTACTATTGTGAGGACAATATGCAATGTGTCAATTATTATGAATGTACTACTAATGTGTTGTGAAACTATCATATCGATATTTCTTATTAAAAGTAATTTTAAAAAGGCAAACATCTTCAGAATAACAGACCAAAAAATAAGGTGACTGAGTGTGTTTGCATTTGCTTCTGCATCTTCTAATCTATTCCAGTTATCCTCAGGTCTATTTTTTGTCAATACCATGCTGCTTTTATCACAGTAGCTCTGTGGTACAATTTTAGGTCAGGAGTTGTAATGCCTCCTGCCTTACCTTTGTTGCCTAGGATTGTCTTTGCAATTCTCAGTCTTTTTTGGTCCCAAATAAGTTTTAGCAATGACTTCTCCAGTTCTGTGAAGTATGTTAATGGTATTTTGATAGGAATTGCATTAAATCTATATAAGAGTTTAGGGAGTATGACCATCTTCACAATGTTTGTTCTTCTTATGAAGGCGCAGGGAATATTTTTCCATTTTTTGAAATTCTCTAGGATCTCTTTTTTCATAGTACTGTATTTTTCATTGAGTAGGACTTTTACTTCTTTAGTTAGGTTAATTCCTAAGTATTTCATTTTTTTCGATGCTGTTGTAAAAGGTATTATTGCTCTAATTTCTCTCTCAGCGTGTTTGTTATCTGTGTAGAAGAATGGTGTTGACCTTTGTGTGTTGACTTTGTACCCTGCTATGCTACTGAATTTGCATATTAATTCTAATAGCTTCTTGGTGGAGTTCTTTTGGCCTTCCACGTAGATTATCATGTCATCTGCAAATAGTGATAGTTTAACTTCTTCTTTACCTATTCTTATTCCTTTTATTTCTCTCTCTTGTCTAATCGCTGCAGCTAATGATTCCAGAACTATACTGAATAGGAGTGGTGATAGGGGACATCCTTGTCTTGTTCCAGATTTGAGAGTAAATGACTTCAGTTTTTCTCCATTTAGAATTATGCTAGCTGTTGGATTGTTGTAGATGGCTTTTATCAGATTGAGGTAGAGGCCCTCTATTCCTATTTTCTGTAATACTTTGAACATGAGTGAGTGTTGGACTTTATCAAAAGCTTTTTCTTCATCAATTGAGGTGATCATGTGCTTTTTTGCTTTGGCTCTATTGATATAGTATATTACATTGATAGATTTGCCTATATTAAACCATCCTTGCATCCCTGGGATAAATCTTACCTGGTCATGATATGTAATCTTTTTTATGATTTGCTGTATTCTATTGGCAAGGATTTTTATCGAGCATTTTTGCATCTATGTTCATGAAAGAAATTGGCCTGTGGTTCTCTTTTTTAGCTGCATCTGTCTCTGGTTTTCGGTTTCAGTGTAATACTTGCCTCTAAGAAGGATTTTGGGAGGGTTGTTTCCTTTTCAATTTCACTGAACAATTTGAGGAGTATTGGGATTATGACTTCTGTAAATTTCTTGTAGAATTCAGCTGTGAATCCATCAGGCCCTGGACTTTTGTTTGTCGGTAGACTTTTTATTACATTTTGTATTTCATTGACTGTTATTAGGTCATTGAGAGTTCTTATATCTTCTTGATTCATTTTTGGTAGTTTTACCTTTTGAGAAATCTGTCCATTTCATCAGTGTCTTCAATTCTGTGAGAGTAAAGATTCTCAAAGTAGCTATGAATGATCCTCTGAATCTCTGCTGGATCTGTAGTAATTTCACCATTTTCATTCATTATTACTAGAATTTGAGTCCTTTCTTTCCTCTTTTGATGAGGTTACCTAGGAGCTTATCAGTTTTATTTAATCTTTCAGAGAATCAGCTTTTTGATTCACTAATTCTTTGTATTGTTTTCTTTGTCTCGATTGAGTTAATTTCTGCTCTAATCTATATAATTTCCTCCCATGTTTGGGCTTTGGGTTTTGTTTGCTCTTCCTTTTCTAGTCGGTTTAGGTGTAAGAGTATTTATTTGTTCCCATTCTTTTTTCTTAACATGTGAGTTCAGGGCTGTAAGTTTCCCTCTAGAAACTGCTTTCATTATATCCCAGAAATTCCAGTAAACTGTTTGTATTTTTATTTAAATGTAAATATTGTTTAATTTCATCAGTAACCCACTGGTTGCTCAGAAGGGTGTTGTTTAATTTCCATGAATTTCTGGGGTTCTTGTGATTGCTTTTGTCATTAATTTCCACTTTCATTGCACTGTGGTAACATAATATACATGATATAATTTCTGTTTTCTTGCGTATACTTAAGCATGACCTATGCACTTGTATGTGATCAATTTTGGAAAATATCCCATGTGCTGCTGAAAAAAATGTGTATTCAGAAGCGGTTGGGTGGAAAACTCTGCGTATGTCCACTAAGCCCAGTTGTTCCAAGATGTGATTCAGATCTGCCACTTCTTTGCTAATTTTTTGTCTGCTTAACCTACCTTTATGGGATAAAGGGGTATTAAGGTCTCCTTTTAAGACTGTAGTATTGGATATTAAATTTTTCATGTCCATTAAGATTTGTCTTATATAACTTAGTGCTCCATGTTGGGTACAGACATATTTACAAGTGTTACCTCTTCATCTTGAATTTGTCCCCTAACTGGTAGGTAGTGGCCTTCTTTATTTCATTTGATCATTCTTGGTTTGAAGTTTAGACTGTCTGCAAACCAGATTGCTACCCATGCTTTTTTCTGAGGTGCAGGGGCATGTAGTATTTTTTTCCATCCTTTCACTTTTAGTCTATGAGTTTCTTTATAAGTTAAGTGTGTTTCTTGTATACGACATATTGTTGGATTTTGCTTCCTTATCCACTCTGCCAGCCTATTTCTTTTAATTGGAGAATTGAGTCCATTTACAATGATGGTTATAATTGATGTGTATTGTCTTATGATTGACATATCTTTTACTTACTACTGTTTACTCCTTTTCTCCTCTTTAATTGGTTGCCCTATTTGCTGGGTTTTTTCTGGACTCATTTGTGGAGACTGGGTCATTTTTGTCTCCCTCAAAATTATTTTTAAGTAGTCTGTGTAGGATTGGCTTTGACGTCATGAAATTCTTTAGTTGCTCCTTGTCATGTAAGTATTTCACTTCTCCCTCATACTTGAAAGAGGTTTTGCAGGGTATAGCAGTCTGGGCTGGAATTTGTTTTCATGGAGGACTTGAAGCACTCTGCTCCATGCAGTTCTTGACTTCATAGTTTGTGAAAAGAAATCTAGCATTATTCTGATGGGTTTTCCTTTAAATGTGATCTGTTTCTTTTCTCTAGTGGCTTTTAGTATATTATTCTTCTGCTGGATTTCTGGGATCTTGACTATTACATGTCTCGATGTGTTTTTAGTTGGGTTGATGTTATTTGGAGTTGTGTCTGCTTCAGTTACGTGAATGTCCAATTGTTTCATATTTGGGAAGTTTTCTGCTATTACTTCTGCCCATATTCTTTTTATGTCATGTGTATTGACTCCCTTTTCATTGATTCATATTAATCTCACGTTGTTCATTTTTGCATCATTTCGCAGATGTTGCATTACTTTTTCCTGCATCCTGATTGTCTTTAAGATATCCTTTCTTACCTTTTCACTAGCTGTGACCTTGTCTTCAACATCTGAAATCCTGTCTTCTCTTTCATTCATATGGTTTTTCCAGCTTGTGATTGAGATTTTATTTTCCTGTTTATCTCTTTGAACCTGTTTCTTACTATCTATTTCTTTCCTATATTGCTCATTCAAGGATTACATCCTTTTTCTAATCTCTAATTTTTATCATTTTCTTCTATAGATGTATGTAAGTCTTTAATTATAGTTATCCTTTCTTTTTCTACTTCAGAGGTTGTTTCTGTTCTCATTTCCTCTCTACCTGTCTACCGATGTTCTTCTACTTCACACACAATTAATTTAGAGATGACTTTTTTTCTTTTTTTTTACTTCAGAGGTTATTTCTGATCTGATTCCCTCCGTGCTTTTCTGCAATTGTTTTTTTTTTTTTTTAAGTTCAGTCTCTAGTAATTCAAAGATTTCTTTTTTAACTTCAGAGGTTATCTCCAATCCGAGTTCCTCTATACATTTCTGCATTTGTTTGTTTACTTCAGATACTACAAATTCAGAGATTTCAGCTGCATGATTCCCATTTTCTTGTATGGTAGTGTCTCCTCTATTTGTTACAGGTGGGCTCAGGACCTCAGATTGCATTTTCCTCCTTGTCTATATCATTCTGTATAGCAGTGCCCCTTGGTGCAGGACTGTGTACCCAGGGTTGATTGTTCTGTCCGGGCTGTGGGGTCGACTGAGTACACTTGTAGGCCAGGAGAGGGAGGTCTCACTCACCTGCTGAGCTTCGTGCTGGATAAGCTACACTTGTGGTAGGCCAGAGGAGTTCCCACACAGCAGGCCTGGTGCTGTATAGGCTGAGCTTGTGGTGGGCTGGTGAAGGTCTCATGTGGCAGGCCCAAAAAGATCTCTTAAACACAATGAGGACACAGGAAAAAATAATTCAACTTCTGCAAGACAATACAGAAAAGAACATGAGATTAATAGACATCAGTGAGAAAGAAGGAGTCAATAGTCATGATATAAAAAGAATATAGACAGAACTAATAGCAAAAAACTTCCCAAACATGGGGAAACAATCTGACATTCAGGTAACTGAAGCATATAGAACTTCAGATAACATCAACCCAATTAAAACCACACCCAGACATATAACAATCAAGATCCCAGAAATTCAGCACAAAAACAGTACACTAAAAGCTGCTAGAGGACGCCCCGTGGGCTGCTGGGAGCCGAGACTTCCATGCTCCAGGCTAACAGGTGGAGAGCTGAGGCCAGGCAGAGGAGTATGGGCTGTGCTGCAGATGTCATGTGGCCTGTCTTTTGGACCGTGGTGCATACCTATGCTCCTTATGTCACATTTCCTGTGGCTTTCATGGCTGGGGCTGTGGAATGGATCATCAGGGGAATGGACCCCCAGCCTGTGGAGGAAGAAAAGAGCACCTCAGAGCACCAGTAAGATCATAAGCTGGATGAACTGCTAGGCAAGGACCATACCCAGGTGGTGAGCCTTAAAGACAAGCTGGAATTTGTCCCTAAATCGGTCCTGAACAGAAACAGCCCTGAGAAGAATTAGTGGAAAACTTGGGTCTCTGTGCTCAGCAGGGCTGTGACATCCTGCCATGATAGCAACCCAGGCTCAGAACACACATCTGGTTTGTTTTGCTGCTTATTCTGTTCCCTTCCACATGCCACAGCCCTACGTGCACTGGCTGCTAATTTCCAGCCAGGGAGACACAAGAGCAGCTGAAGGCCAGCCAACAGCAAGGCTGAATCTGCAGATGGGGTCGACAGCTGCTCAGGCTCCCGGGCTTCCGTTGGTGCCCCGTCCAGAGAAGTGCTATGGATGGACACTGGCTCTCAGTCTCTCAAGGAGGTTGTTCAGCCTGGAGTGGGAACAGCTGGGATTTGGGTGTTCCCTTTAGGGGGGTACCTACATGTCTAGTTCTAATTTACACAGGGAAGAATTAAGAAATCTACCCGGTTTGCTTGACTAGTTTCTCTGCCCTCAATCCTGTTGTCAACTCAGGAGTGAGACTCCCCTAAGAGCTGAGGAGATAGCTCCAGGGCACAAGTGCCTGCCTGGCAAGTGCAAGGTTGGGAGTTCGAACCCTGGTCCCGCCAAAAATAAAAATAAAAATGAATGAGACTCCCCGGGAGGGAAAGCATTTTCTTTTGTCAGGTACACTGGCTCTTCACGGGGCAGGGAGGAACACGTGCCTGCTGCACTGGCCTGCATACAGTCACTGCCTTCCATCTCTCCTCACTGTGTACTGAACGCATTGATTAAAGTGGCATCTGAGAACCATTTCAATCAGCTCCTGTCTTCTAGATGGCATTTGGGGACAGCAAGAGTGGTTAAGGATTCCAGGACCTGGGAACTTTCTTTTCTTTTTTTCTTTTTATTTTTTTAAACTTTATTTATGATACGTCAGGAACAGCCTGCCCTGGGAGTGGGACTGGGGCAGCATTGTGGTGCTGGTGATTGAACTGTGGTCCCTGCAGTTGCCTAAGCAGGTGCTTTAGACCACTGAGCTGTCTCGCTGATCCCCTGGGAACTTTATTTTCATGAGTGGTTGCTATAGTCCTGGAGGCCTTGATTCCCAAGATCCTTTTTTACCACCACGGTAAAAGGCAGTAGTAGCTCTTCCAGAGTCTAAAGCCCTCTGGTGTACTACTCCCCTTTCCCTAGAATAAAAGTAATATATGAACATTAAAGGAAATTCAGCGAGGATTAGAACAAGATCACTAACACTCCCAACACTAATACAACTGCTGTTAGAATCTTGTTATCTCTTCACTACTTTTCTGTATAGATTTTAAAAGTTACGTCACTATTAACTTTACATTTTTTCTAAAACAATTTTTCATTTTTTTTCATCTTTCTAAAATAATTTTTTCATTTTTCTAAAATAATTTTTCATCTTATGGTCATAATTGCTTTTAATGCATACCTTCTGAAGAATATAGCAAAAATTGATTTTTAAATTTCCTTGGGCTGAGAGATAGCTTGTTAGAATAAGTGCTTGTCTAGCAAGCACAGAGTCTTGAGTTCAATCCCCAGTACCACAAAAAAAAAAAGAAAGAAAGAAAAAATAAATCAATTTCCTTATTTCTGGGGAAAAAATGCTGCTAGAGAAAAGAAACGTATCACATTTAAAGGAAAACCCAACAAAATAATGGCAGATTTTTCTTTACAAACTATCAAGTCAAGAAGAGTGGGGAGCAAAGTACTACAAATCTTGCAAGAAAACAAATTCCAACCTAGGCAGATATATCCTGTAAAGCTCTCTTTCAAGTACAATGGAGAAGTGAAATACTTCCAGGACAAAGAACAACTAAAGAATTTCATGATGACAAGCTGATCCTACACAGACTACTAAAAGATATTCTAGAAAGGGATGCAAATGACCACAGGTCAATCAATGAGAACAGAAAGAACCCACCAAATAGTTCAAACAATTAAACACAGGAGAAAAAGAGTATACAATAGCAGTCTTTCAACTATTCTTTTGTATACAGCAACAAAATATTTCCATCAGAACACTCTACAAATGAACTTCTCCTGCACCCTATGGGTCATGATTCTGTCCTAATCTACACAGTGGATGTCAAGGAAATAGAAGTAGCTCAGTCCCACAAGTGACACCTGGACACCAGTAAGTATCATGGACACTGTCCACATCATGACACACTAGAACTTTGGGCGATATCCTACCCCCAAACTGTTAAAAGTGCTGGTCATATATTTGCCATTCCAGTATTTATGTTGTTTTATTCTAACTAATTTTTCACTATCATGAAAACATTTTTTAGTTGAATTGCTTTGAAATATTTAAATTTGAATTAGTAATTTAATTAATTTTCTGACTATTATTTAATCTCAATTTTTGTTTTAAGATTTATACTGCATCTTTGAGTTATAATCTACTTGCAAAACATGATATGATATTTTCTTCTAGCATTAGAAACTTTAAAAAGTATATTTCCATTTACTTTATATTATTTCTTCTTTGTCTTTTACACACACACACATGCCAGGTCTTTTTTTTTTTCTTTCACTCCTTTGAATTAATTAGTCTAGTTTCTTACACACTTGTTCTTTTTTCTAATGTGGAATAAGGTGCTATTTAATTTTTTGTTGCATAGCTAATTTTTATATATGCTTTAATGATTATTTTTCTTTTGAAAAATTTCATTTTTGGGTATCTTGATATGATTTTATTCAAATTTCTGTGCAAAACTTTCATTTTTTGGAAATGTGCTATAATTTAAACTAAAGTCAGAAATTAAAAAAATAAACTGTAACAGACATATTGTGAAAAACAAATTAAAAAAAACAATTTGAAGACAACACTATACAATACAACAACAAAAAAGAAAAAAGTATACATGAGAAGTAGATTTATAATAGGCAGTACTGTGAAGCATATATTGTGTTAGGAGTCTCACCACATTTATGACAGTAGGAGTAAAATAATTTGTGTTCCATCTCTTGAGATGGACAAGTCCCTTCAGTTGAGGGAAACAGTTCCTGCAAAGAAAGTTGAAGAGAACATACTGATCACTGAAACCAGAACATCTTCCAAATTAGTTTTCACTCGTGATTCACTAACATCTTTCTGATATGACTATGATGAAATCTAGCACATTTTGTAAATATGAGGTCAAGATTTAATTTTTGCTAGACTAAAGGTTGAGGTTAATCTTGTAAGAGAAACAAGTACCAGAAGAGGCCTGTAAAAAAGAAATCTGTCTCCCTAAGTTTAAAAGAATGCCTATTACATTTTCATCAGCAATATTAGGCAGGAGGTGCCGTGCATGACAATCAGTTAACTTCGTAATATGGTTAGTGGGCAAACTTATAAGAAAATTTTCTTTTCTTACATGGTAAATATGGAGGGAAAATGATAGGGTAGAAGTAAAGGATGTCTGTATTCTAGCTGGCATCTAAGTGGAAATAATAGACATGATTAGGAGGAGAGTAAAGAAATAAACAATGGAGTTGCAGAATTGAAAAATTAATGCTGTTCTGCCAACTGGATGGAAACCAAAATGAATAGTTTTGGGAGAACCTTTAAAGGTACAAAGAGTAAAGTCTCCAAATAACAAGGATATGCCGTGAAGGTGAAGTGATGTGTGGCCCTGAGTTGGGCAACATGATCCAAGCATCACCACTTGGGAGTTATAAGGCTGTGTCAGTGGTTAACAGTACCTAATAAAGTTTTTGCTGTCATGAGTAGAGAGAGGCACTTCCTTAGTGTCTTATCCACTAAACTAAATCCCAGGTTCTGGATCATACAAAGGAATTTTGGAAATGCAGCATATATGTATTGGTGATAAAGTGGAAGGTATTTATGAGTTCCTTAAATAAATTAATCATATCTACTTGTGATATGGAAGACTCTAAAACTGAGAGTGAAATTCCCACATAGACAAGATAGAATATTACTAACATATAAGTTAATTTGTAGGTCCTAAAGGAGTTCGTTCCTATCATTAATGTTAATGGTCAAGGAACTCTTAGAGTTTCTGACAGTATTGCTAGTTTTAGTTTTAGAATTCCATTAATCCTAAGTTTTATAAGGAATCTGAACAATAAAGCAAGTGGAGTTTCTGAACAAAAGATGTTACTTTACAAAATTTCTTAATAACAATGCAAGTAAAATTAGCTCCTCTATCACTAGACAGATACTTTAGAAGTCTCCAAATAGGAAAACATGTAATGAAGGTTTTCTTTCAAGGCACTGTCAAGGATTATTATGAGTTGAATTGTGCCCCAATTAATATACTGAAACTTCACCCTAGTATGTCCAAATGTGACTTTGTTTAGAACTAGCTTCTTCAAGAAGCAATCATTTAGGTTAAAAAGAAGTCATTGGAGTAAACTCTGATCCTTATAACAAGGGAAAATCCAGATGCAGAGGCAGACATGCTTAAAGGGAAACTGATGTGAAGAAACCCAGAAGACAAACATCTATGAGCCAAGGACAGGTTTAGAAAAGCCCAACTAAAGGACAATCTTTCTAAAGCCCTTCAAAAGGACCGAACTCTATACACATGTTCATTTCAGACTTGTGCAAGACATTCCTGTTTACCATTCTTCCCTGATTTGTGATGGTATATTGCAACAGCCTGAGCACATACAGGGCTGTAGCATTCTGCCAGAAAAAGTTTTAACTCATCCTGAGAATGAACAAACACCAGAGATATCGTCTGTATGTATCCATTGGTTTTATGCGAATGGTTCTACCCATGGAGACACAGCGGTAGGCATGACAAAGATAGACAATAAGACAAAAAGCTGTGCTACAGGGTCGCGAATCTGCCTGATGGGCAAGACTGACTCAAACGAGCACCAAAAACATCCTTTATTTATACTTTTGCCAAGTTTCTATCACATAACACAAGGTTTCCTAGCAACTAACAGCTGGCCTGAACAAGACAGGATGTTTTTCTCAGCACTGGGGTAGCTTATTTGCTTCAGGCACTGAGGCCCAGTCCCACCTACATGCACTTGATCAACTTCTTGGCTTCCTGTGGCTCCCAACGTATTCCCCTTTTTTTGTGTTGTTTTGTCAAAGATGGATGTTTCGTTACAGTTGGAGAAGCTGTATTTGGAGAAGTCTTTAAGGGACCTTTTTATATTTAATGTCAGTCCAATGATTGTAGTTACTTGAGTTCAATGTAACCAACCCTATATAGTCCAACAGTCCACAATAAGTAGTATGTTTGTAGCATGCTTGTAATTGTCAATTGTAGTTCACTTGAGCCTTTTATAGCTTTGCATCTTAGTATGACATTACTTTTCTACCTCATGATCTACTGAAAAAGTACTTGCATAAAAACTTCGGAGGTGCTTCAATGGGCTTCAAAGTTTTGGTTCCTGTCCATGAATCACATTTACAGGTTACCCAGGGTTGTTTGATAGCCAGTAGGACATGTTTTAGAAATATCTTTGAAAATAACTTTAAAACTACCCACATCAGTCAATCATGGTGGTGCATAGTTGCAATCCCAATGCTTGAGAATCCGAGGCTGGAACGTGCACAAGCCATGCACTGCACAGTGAGATAAAGGCCATCCTGAATGACATAGCAAGACCTTGTCTCAAAACAACAGCAAGGTATCCCCTTCAGCATCAGTCTAATATTGTGGCAATTCCCTCCAATAACATGAATAATACCATGAAGATTTTTTGCTAAATTCCATTTTAAAGAATTTGGTACTTCGGGTCAGCCATACAAACGGTATCAGATATTTTTATGTAATGAATCTTCAATCTTTTCCAATATCTTCCCAGCAAGAACTTATTTCTAACAGTTAACAATGATCTCATTTAATTCCTCTAAGGATCTTTCTGGGGTGATTATAGAAACAATTATCTTAGTTAAAGCTATTTGTTTAGCCTGGCAGTTAGCTAAGATCTCATAAGATTCTGGCTCCTTACACCTTGAATATTGTTCCACGTTTATTGAAAGTATTTCTTTAAGTTGTCAACATCTAAAAGTTCTTTCATTTGCCCATTTTTGTTCTTCTCTTGATATAAGTAAATTCTCTTTATTTCAATGTATTCTGAAGTCAGACTAAACTAAAACCATATACATAATTTACTTCTATTTTGTCAGTTGGTAAATTTACAAGATGGCAATCAGTGAAGCTATCTGAACTGATTTAACTTCTTTGAAAAAAAATTGTCTTTTAACGGTGAATTTAATTCTATGATTACTTATCCTTTAAGTCAATTTTTGGTTTTATTCTTTATGTGTGAATAATTAACAAACACGACTTAGGTGTTAGGTGTTATCAAGGTAGTCTCTAGAAGATCAATGTAATATATGGGTGGTATCCTTTTTATAATTTTAGGAGAGGCAAGAAAATTGGGGCGTTCCTTTTTTTAAGTAGAGGAAAAAAGGTAAGTTTATAGTGCTTGAGAAATGTACAAAATAGTGCTTTACAGGAGATTAAGAAGCAAGCTCAAAGGACTCCTTTTTTGGTTTTGGTTCTGGAGACTGAACTCAAGGTCTCATATTAAGGAAATACTCTACTGCTAAGCTTCCCAAGTAAGTGCTGTTTTTTTTTTTTTATTTGTTTTGATTCTTACAACACAAAAGTTTTCTTAGCTTGGATGACCATTATATTTAGTCATAACTAAATTATCTGAAGACTTCACATGTTTTAGTATTGCTACTATAGCACTTAAATAAAGAGTGATCGCCTTGCTAGTTTCTAATGAAAGACTGAATTAAATAACAGGCTGCTCATGACCGTATACCCGCCAGGATTCTTAGTGCCTGTTCAGATGCTTCATGAACATAAAGGGCAGTGGAATTGTAAATCTGAGAAAAATTGTAAATCTTGGAAAATATGGTAGAAAATTGCTGTGTCAGTTGTTATGCTTCTACACAAATATGTTTCTTTTACTTTAACAAATAATCTTTGAAATACATCTAACCCTAGTCCACTGATGGCATAGTTCAGGTTACATCATAGTGGGTGGGTTAGCACACAATGCTGCAGTGGGAGCGGCCAGTGCATAAAAGCAGGCTCACTCACCAAGACAGCTCAGGCGTTACGGAAGAGCCTGAGCAAAGCCATCAGAACACACCTCGGTGGGGAGGTTCATTTCAGAGATCCAGCATCCATCCACCAGTCAGGTGAGCAATTCCAGTTGACATCAGCCAAGGCACTTCAGAAGAAGCAAGCCTGACTGACAAGAGGTACAAAATTCTTGGGAAATGCACATAGTTGGGGCACTTAGATCAAGTAACTCCTTGGGGCCACCAAAACAAGGTTGACGGGTAAAACCCTCCAAGAAAGATTATTTATTTACTATTCATGGTGTATTAATTGTTTTTTGTCCAAAGGGAATTGGCCATATAAACAAAATTTTAGATAGAATAAAGCATAGATGATAAAGGGCTAAAGGTACAAAGCAAATAACTTGATCCAGAAGTAAGGTAAAGACTCAGGTCTCATAGCCAGGCGTGGTGGCGCACACCTGTAATCCCAGCACTCGGGAGGCTTAGGCAGGAGGATCGGTGAGAGTTCGAGACCAGCCTGGGCTACAAAACTGAGCTCAAGGCCAGCCTGAACTGTATAGCGACACCCTGTCTCAAAAAGACAAAAGAAAAAAAAAAAAAAAAGACTCACGTCTCAGGTCATTGTAGTAGCAGAGGGGAAGAACATTTGAACTTGGGGTAGAAAAACGCTTCACAGATGATCATTATCTGGACTTCGAAAGGAAAGTGATATTTGCCTGGGTGGAGATGAAGTAAGAAGCCCTTTACATAAAGGGAGCACAACCGTTCCTCCAGTGAGGCCTCACCAAAATGTCGGAAGCAAAGAACACAGAGAGAGCAGGGAGAAGTTATAGGAGATGGAAAACACTTGCAGGGAGCAGCAACAAGTGATACAAAATCTTTAATACCTGACCGCCGAGGGGCTGTTCTGGGGTGCTTTGCAATCACTCAGCACTTAAAGGTTCTAAGTAATGTAAAACTTAATGAAGAAAAGTCTTAGAAAAATATGCTGAATGATAAGGTAGATTATGTTTTGACATGACTGAGCATGGCTGCCTGGGACAGATGGGTAATACGGGCTGACAAAAGTTACTGTGATAAAAGGAGTCTATGATGTCACAATATTAGCAGCAGAGGCTGCGTGGGGACAGTTGATGAGGGAGAAAAGAGGGATAAAAAGAGACTTTGAGGACCTCTTAGTTAAAATAGGCTCCTGTAGGAGTTCTCTTGCTCTAAGGAAGCTGTTGAAAGAGAGGCTCACATTCTCATCCTCCTCACTTTATCACAAGGTTCTCCTCAATGGGCTGAAAGAATCAATGTGAAAGAGATGCCTCATCTGTGCAAGCTACACCTCAATTATGAGGCATTATGATGTCTCTTTTAATTTTTTTCTTTTTTAGAGAGAGTACAAGGTTGTACTAAAACAGGAAAAAATACAAATGATACAGAATTTCACTGAACAAAACCATATGAATTTCACAGTATTTTTTGTATGGCATAGTATTGTCTTCAAATCAGTTGGTCATATTACCAGATATATGCATGTGAAATGGGAAGAAAGAAAAAAAAATAAATACATGAGAAATTAAGGAGAAAAAATGGAAAAGCATGGAAAAAAGGTGACAAAACAAATTAAGTATTAATTGCTCCTTTCCACAGACCAGTAGAAATGTACAGTATAGTTGTCCAAACTATCGCTATCCTGCTTAAATTCATAGATGTGTCTCTTTCCCCCGTTCCCTCTCCTGTTCTCAACTCAGTAACTCTTTCCTTTTCAATAGGTTCATTCTCTTTTCCCACTATCTGTTATACCCTTCAGATTTTATTTTCTCTTTCAGGTTCTCACACTGAAGAGATAATATAATGTCTGCACATGTATGATTTATTTCACTTAAGGGTATGGTTTCAGACTGAGTGTGGTGGCATGGCCTATAATCCCAGCACTTGAGAGGCTAAAAATAGGATAATCACTAGGAGTCTGATCTACATAGGGACCTTGTAGATCCTGTCCTAAATACAGAAAAAGAGTATGGTCTCTAGTTACATTCATTTACTGATAAAGGCCACAAATTTATCATTTTTATAGCTGTACAAGGCTTCATTGTGTCAAAATACCACATCTTTTTTATCCATTCCTCAACTAATGAACATTTGTGTTGCTTCTAAGATTCAGCTATGATAAATTGTGCTGCTATTAACATATGTGCACATATATTTCTGTGGTAGAAGGTTTTCAGTTCTTCTAGAAAAATGCCCAGGAAGAGAATAGCTGGGTTGAATAGGACCTGCAATCGTAGCTCTTTAAGGAATCTCCACATTGATTTCCATAGTGATTGTACTAGCCTGCACTCCCTCCAACAGTGGAGAAGGGTTCATCTTTTCCCACAGCTCCTCCAGCACTTGTTACTGCTTGACTTGATGATAGTCATTCTCTCTGCGGTGAGACAGAATCTTAGTGTTGTTTCAATTTGCATTTGAGATCTCTTAAACTAAGGCTTCCTTTTGGTGGAATGTGAGCCAATGCAGCATTCTTACTCTATGAAGCTAATATGCTCATATCCCACTGCAATACCTAATGTACCTCCACAAGATTTGTCCATTAAAAGAGGGAAATATGTCTGCAGCAGGTAATACCCTCACAATAACACCACCAACATCACACACTACACTGCATACTAGGGAGAGAAATTGAGATGGTTTTAGAAATTATCATTCCTACTAATAATACATTACTATTCCAATTTCATAAAAAAAATGCTATCAATGTAGGAGGTAGGCTGAAAAGAAAGTTCTGTGTTAGTCTCTGTTTCTTTTTTGTAAGTGGTACCGGCAGATAATGCTCCCTCTCTGACCTTCCCAAACTTCACTTTCCCTGAGGGCTAACATTTAGAGTACATTCGTAGATATAGATAAAGTATATCGACTACCTTTATATTACCATTCAAATTTCAATACAAGTTTCTCCCAAATCTTCTGGAATCCAAAAAAAGAAGAGACCATGATGCCTCACTCTAGACAAGGTTTCCCATTGGTCAAAGAGGAGTCAATGGCAGCCCTACTTTCTAATGACATCATCTGTTTCTGAATCGAGTATGCTTGTTTAGTATCACAGAATTCTGAATCACAGAGTGTGAACATTAAGACTAATATTATTGGTTATAGAAAGTGTTTCCCACATTACACTTAAACACCTATTCTCTGCACTTCACTCAAGGGAGGACCGAACATTTGCAAGCAATCATCCCTGATATGATGATTCACATTTCTCCACAAGGTGCTCTCTGTGTGTCTGAGGGGACGCTTGGCAGGAAGAAGCCATGATGTCACCATTGTGAATCATGGATGACCTCTCTACTAAAATTTCTCATTGATGAGAGCTATCCAGTGGTTGTCTTCCTACTAAATCAAGACCACACTGTGAACTTCTAGTCACAGAGCTAATAATTATAATATATTTTGGTAGCCTCAGAAGTTAATACCTCCTTTAGAATCTCTGCCCCTCCACATGCTGCACCTTCCCCAGGTAAAGGGATTTATGACCTTACAAAATGTCATTAGCTCTACCGATAATACATTAGCAGTACAAGATTCTCTCTAAGTGGCTCTCAGGATACCTGAAGTGAAGGACCTATGAAGCTCCTATTGTGAGACAGTGGTGGCCCACTGAAGCTCCCTAGCATTGGAAAGAGACCCTGCTTCTGAAACACAGCCTCTCCATCAGCAGCCAGTGTGCTTGACTCTCATGCCAGTGCCTCACTTTATAGACTTAGGAAGCCCAGGAAGGTTTAGTCCTTCCTCTCATCATTTCCTTCTCAGCATAGTGTTTCCTGTCCTGAAGGAATTCGTTGGGTTGCAAAAGTCATCTCTGACAGTACCATTCACATATCTGACCGAATTCCTTCGTAATAGTGGGAAGTACCATAATGTTTCATGATAGTGAGTGGCCTTTTAATCCATAGATCCCCATTGGTGGAATCTGAGCCAATGGCTGGCCTTCAGCTGGATAATAGTCTTCTGTGTCTGCAACCACCAATGGGATTTGTGTCAGATCTAAAGGTGAAAAGGTCTCTTTCCCATTACCATTCTCTTGAGTATACAAAAAGCCTATATGCGTTTTTATGAAAAGATTATTTAAAATCTCACAGTCTTAAGATGTATTAAGTGCAAAATGTCACTGACGGCTTGTGGAATGGGATAGAATTGTTACACAAAATGGGGAAGACATTTTAAAATCTCTCAGTCTAATTATATGCACATGTATATAATATTTGATACATAATTTACATATTCTACAAATATATAAATTGATTAATAATGGCATTGGAAGTTAGAGAACGTAATAGCCTTTTCTTGACCCCCTTTGAATCTTTTGAAACTCATTTTCATTTACTTTGGGGTATATATGAATTGGACTATGGTTGCTATGGAGATTTCAAAGCTCATCGAAACTTCTCTGTGGTTATATCTGAAATTATGTCTTTGGGGAGATTCAAATTATGAGAATGAGGACTGTGGGTGTCTGCCTCTCAAGGTGCCACTTGTTATCAGCTACCATCATCTACTAAACTAGAAAGATTCATAGATTCCCAATCTTAATAGATGATTACATTTCATAGTAGATCTTTTATCCTGTCAACCATCCTGAATAACATACCAAATTAATTTGGGGGCATAAATGGATGTGCTTTTTAGGAGAATTTGGCTCTATTTTCAGCTGTGAATTATGCATTATTAAGAATTATTTGGACAGCATTCATCATCATTTCCGAAGTTAATGAAATTCCATTACACTTTGGTACATTTTCATTTCACCCAGTGGTAAATTAATTCTCCCTTGCTCTTTCCTTCTGCCTATGTCTCTCGCTTCTCTTTTGCATCATTTACAGTAGTTACTTAATGGGAACATAACTAGAAGAAGTTAAATAAGGGCCACGAAAAGCAGATGTTAGCGATTCTGTATATAGTGATGATGTACCCCATAACGCAATGCCAAGATAAGCATGGAAGGCTGCTTGCTTTCCCATTCCACTCACCCAGAGTTCAGGGCAGGGCTGAGTCCAAGCCGGGGGCCCATTTATCTGGGTTATAGCTTGCAAGCCTGGCCCATCGCCTCCTTGACACCCATCTCACACCGGAAAGCTGTCAGCATACCCAGCACGTGCCATGCTGCCACTTGCTAAATGGACTGCTTGACTTGGCAGAATGGCTCCTTTGGCAAGTGCAGGGCCAACAGCACTGCATGGTCCAGGTTTGTACAACTGAGAAGTGAGCCTGAAACTCCTCAGTGCTGGGTAGTTCTGTTTATTATTAGCCTGACCCCACCCTGAGTCCAGACCTAGTCAAGGCCAGATCCTGCTCCCACAAGTACCCTGCCCAATAAGCAAACAAATGTCTTCTGTCTGGTTCCCTAGGAACAGACCCAAAGTGCATCCCGGCAACTAGTTTGACCTCCCTCTCATAAGTGGCCCTTTATGTTTCTGGACTCTTTTCCCCAGCTAACAGCATAGTGGTTCAAAAGCATCTCTGCATGGTGGCGCACGCTTGTAATCCCAGCACTCGGGAGGCTGAGGCAGGAGGATCGATGTGAGTTCGAGACCAGCCTGGGCTACAAAAGTGAGCTTAAGGCCAGCCTGAACTGCATAGTGAGACCCTGTCTCAAAAAGCAAAAACAAAGCATCTCTGACTCTGTGCACAGAAACATCGAGCTTGAGCACCTTGGACTGACACATGAGCATCGCCAAGTTTTGTGCCAACTTCACTGTCTCAGTTACTCTTCTATCATTCCTGGTACAAATATCCAACACTCAAAATGAAGGAAGGAAAGGTTTATTTAGCTCACAGTTTGTGGAGGTTTCAGTTCATATTTGGCTGGCCCAAGGCTGAGGGGCACATGGCAGAGAGCAGCAGTTCATGGCAGTGTAACAGCAACAATATGGCAACAGAAGCAACCAACCAACCAGGGCAGCAAAGAGCAACAGCTCTCGTCTGTCTCTCTGTCTCTATATTACATTCACACTTTCTGCCTCAGCTTATCCACCTTAGGCTATACCCATAGTCTCAGCAGCACTCAGACCCATAATCCCAACAGTAGTAAAACACATAATCCCAGTGGATCATCATTCAAGTCTCAAACTCTAGAAGTTCCCGCCCATGACTGCGTGAGGCTTTGGGGGGACAACTAGACATAAACCATAACATTCAGCCATCCTTCCCTCCCTTCTCACCAATACTGTGAGGATGAAACGAGATGGTGTCAAACAAATATCAAGCATAGAGGCTGAGACTGAAGAAATGGCAGGTGTTATGGTTATGATGTGTTCTAGTCACTTCTGAATTCTTTTGCCACTGCAGACCTTCTTCCATGTCCTCTATGAGACTTAGAGGGGTACTGGTAGACCACGACACAACCAGCCCCAAATCACATGCACACAGTTAGGGAAGCATAGGGATTCTTTCTGTTTTCTTTAATTGATACGTATATCCAATCACTGAGTCCCAGCAGGTGCTGTAGGAGGGAGGAAGTGAGGGAGAGAAGAAAGGAGGAAGAAGAGGAGGGGAGAGAAAGAAGGGGCAGGAGGGGATGTGGTACAAGTGCCAGGTAAACTTCAGAATGCATTTTCATTTTTCTGTGGCTAGGTCGGCCCACCCTGGTGGCTGGGCAGATGCACTACGTGGTGTTACTATCGATCTGCCATCCCTATGCTTTGCCTAAGCTTGCCTAAGCAGGCACTCTAGGCTGCTGAGCTATTTCACTGGCCCCAGAGCCCATATTTGAACAGGCTCTTATTTCCCTGTAAGTATCCAGAAATGCTGAGAGTCATGGGGTATTCTAGGAGAAGAGAGATACAGACATTAAAGTCACCCTGTACGCAGGATTTGAGGATGAAAACGATTGCTTTTAGAGTGGTGATTTCATTACACATATAATAAGTGACATGCCCTAAACCTGCCTTGGGGCAGATGTATGTTCTTGCTTAGGAAAGAGAATTGACCTTTGGAATCATTTCCAGGGGAATAAGGATTCCACATTCCTATCAAAACCATACAAAAACAAGTTGGTTTCTGTGGTTGAAAAAGTGCTCAGTCAGTTGTCTCAGAGCAATTAAAAATGGCCATAGTCAAAGGGATTGTTTTGTGGTTGGTGCCATTCAGCCAAACTAACAGGAATGAAATTCACCAGATGGTAATCCCATTGCTCATGCAATCATTAGTCATTTTCTAATCCAAAAGAATGGCTTCCCAGTGAGCAACTTGGGCACGCAGTAATAACACAGACTCCTACTGAGTAATGGTCATTACTTTAGATTACATTTCAGCTTGACTTATTTGCCCTATGCAATACTATGAATGTTTATTCAGATTATTTGATGCTCTGTGTTTCAATTAACTCTAGACAGGTCCACTCCAGAAGCAAAAGACAGAAAGCATTAGTTTATTTGCCTATATTAACCAAATTGGCAGATAGTCAGGCAAATATGACCATAGCAACATCTTTCTACTAAGCTGTACAGAGCTCCCAAGCCAGGAGAGTAATTTGAGTCAGATGGAGATAAGGTGGGACCTTGACTGCAATTCATAGTTGGTGGGGAAATGACAGAGCCAGGGAGGTGCCCTACCTTTGCATAAAGCGAAGGCCATTAATGAAGGGGAAGTAATCAATATTGATTGTAAAAGGCACAGTAAATCCTATGACCACATACACCCCCTTATCAAGCAATGTTCTCCAAGAGTCACTGATCCTGGGACGCAGTACATAATCCTGAATCAGGCCAGGCATCATCTTGGCTCCAAGCTGTGGTGGACCCTTCGCAAAAATCACTCCCTCTCTCTCCCTTGGCCTTCACCGGGTCCACCTGCAAAAAGAAACGTAGTTCTTTCCCTCTTCCTCCTCTCTATGAGGAGGTTACTGAGGAAGTAGTGACTGAAAGTTGGAAGAAGTAGGGACTCTGATGGAGGACCTTATTTCTAGAAGCATGCAAGTTTCCTAACCATAATGATAACCAGTCTCTTCACTTCACACCAGGCTTCAGACTAAGATCAAGGACTTTATTTCTTTCTGGTGCTTCAGTTTGACTGTTTTAGTTGACACACAACACATTGCCACTGCTGTTCTTAGATTCTGGCCTTTGGCCTATTCATACAATACTTCTATTCTTTAGTCCCTAGAGGAGGCGAAGGAAAGATAGGAGACATACGTTTATCCTACTTTCTTTGCAGAATTTTCCTATGGCTGGAAATATACCCTGCATCACTGGCAGGATTTGGTATTATCAGCTTTTTCCTTTGTTTCTGTTTTAGCTATATGCAGTGGTATCTCATTGCAATTTTAATCTGTACTTCCCAGATGACTAATGATGTTGAACATCTTTCACACTCTTATTTGCCAACACTATGGCTAGTAGCTCCTTCCAAGATTTCAGCAGGATTCTACCCATTTCTTTCCAAATACATGATTTCAGGGCTGGTGAAATGGCTCAGTAGTCTAAAGCACTTGCTCAGGAAAACTTAGGCAACCACAAGGACTGCAGTTCTATCCCCAACACCACATGCTATGCCAGCCCCACCCACAGGGCAGGCTGAACCGGCATATATATATATATATATATATATATATATATATATATATATATATATAAATACATAATTTCAACAGATGCCACCTAGAGGAAGTAGCCCTAGGACACCAAATAAAAGCTTCACAAGTGGAGAATAAGATAGAGGAAACTGGTAAAAGGGCAAAGGGTTCTTTTGGAATTTCTCACATACTGCATTATGAAAGTGACCACAGACCTCTAAAAATAAGAGTTGCTCTAATTCTAAAAGTTCTTTTTATTTCTAAGTTCTCTAGATTAAGCACATGCGCCTATGCGCACTTGCATGTGCGCTCATGCACACACACACACACACACACACACACACACACACACACATATACACAGATAACTGCTATATAAAGCAGGGGTTTTTTTACATTTAAAATTGTCTTAGAGTGAATCCGCCTCAGTAAAGGTAGAAAGGTTATAGAGGATCTATGACATTACCAGAAATGGCCCTTATGCCCTGCATTCTCAGTTATGTAAAATGAGGTGAGAACTTTTACAACTTTATATTTTTTCCTTCATAATCTAAAAAAAAAAATGTCCCGTAGTCCTCATCTCTTTTGATTTTTTGATACAGCTTTATTTTTGACACCTAGTATCTGTTACAAAAGTGCTTTTGATCCACTAAATATGTATTAAGCACCTGAAACAGTCCAAGCACTAAGTTAGCACAGGAGAAAGGATTAATAAGTGAGACATATTTTCAACTCTTCAAGCTTATTGCACAAAACAGCAGAAAATTCTTTGTCATCCAGTCTTAAGAACACACAGTCTTGGCATGAAATCAGTCTTCTAGTTTTTTTAAATAGGCTTTTTGTCTTTTGGTGATCCTCTAGCCCAAAACTTCCTTTAGGGCCAGACTCACTTCCCCTTTTTCAAACAGCGTTCTCAGCTGGCATTCAACTGTTTCCTGTTCACATATTCTAAATGCCCTTTATTATCCTTTACATTTAGAAACTACAAAGGAATGCATAAAATATTAAATTTGTTTACCATGCATTGTTAGCCTAAGGAACAAACAAAGGAGGGTGGGCGGGGACAAGAATGAAATCGTGTCTATCTTCTGTTCATATTGCATAGCTAGATGGTAAATATATACATACATGCATATGGACACACATAGCTTGTTTAAGGAATCTACTTATGTAATTATTGACTCAGTGCGAGGAGGAAGGGATTGTGTTTGTCAAGAAGCACCAGAAGAAAGTCCATCTCTTTCCATGAATAATTCTGCACATGCTTGGTTTTTTTTACTGAAAGCAATTTTGTGCATGAAAGAGGAAGATTTGAATTACTCAGCTACATAGCTAATTCTTAATTATCCTTGTCAACAAAGAGAAGCAATTGCTGATCATCTGAAACAACCGATAATCAAAAATTCTTCCCATTAATTAGTTACCTTCCTTCCTGCAGTCATGTTCGCCCTCTGTCTTCCCACCCAGCAAACAATTTTTGTACTTTCAGGGAGATGTTTTTCCGAGGTAATCTCTCCCCCTAGAGGCAACTAGCCTACCAAGGTATGGAATGGTTCCCTGATGGGGAGAGGCAGTAATGCCACACCTCCTGTGCAATGATTTACAACAGGGTCCAGGCCTGGCGAGAGGGGCCATGTCTCAGAGACAGCACCATGCATATTCCCTAGCCACCATGTACAGTCACCTCCTGCTTCCTGGTCTGAGGTCATCTGGGCAGCAGGACGATGAGCCGAGGCAGCCGGGGAGAGCTCTGTGATTTTGGACACACTGCTCTCTCCACCTCATCTTCCTCAGCAGTGAAATGGGAATCAAAATGAGTTGTTGTCAGTTCTATGAGGAAATGATTGCAAAGCAATGGAGACAATGGTTGCCTGTGGTGATATCAGCCATTGCTGTTACTATCGTCATTATTATTAAGGCTGGTCACTATGTAGGGAACCATTGTAAGAATAAGTGGCTCATCTCCACTAGGGACAGTGTCAGTATTTGGGGGAATTTGACAGCAATAAAAGCTTCGAAGGTTTTAAAAATGCATTCTACCAGATTTCCTTTAGCTCACAGTCATGTGCCTTTTACTCTTAAGTCCCATATTCCTTCCTAAGAGTAGAGACAAAGGTTAAGGTTCCACCTGGGGCACTACAAGTTCTGGGCACTGCTGCAGGCTGAATGGATCTAAGCAAGTGCATGATCTGCTGACCAGAGACTTTCGCCACAGCCTACTGGTGGGTGGGTGACCCCTTCCTGCGCCCAGCAGAGAGCGCTCCCTAGAGCCAGAAGCTCTTTTTCAATTTATCTTACTCTAGGGCCCCCTGCCAGAAAGACTTGGTTTCCTCTAAATACATGTTCACATCATTGATATGTCTCCTAGTCTTGTCACAGGCCTAGGCGCTCTGTGATTTGGTCCATATCCAATCTCATTTATTTTAAGCAGTTTTTTTTCGCATCAGCTTTCAAAGTTCTGGAGCCAGTAGAGCCTGTGTGAACTCTCGGTGTGACCTAAGTCAAACTGAGTTTGCTCTGCAGTCTGACCCAAGCTGCACCTAGAAATTCTGTGAGGATGTTTCCTTCCTTCTGAGACTTTGTAGGGTCCTGAGATTCTCCTAGGGAAGGAATACAACCAGTGGGAGAATGCAGGATATCCAGATGTTTAGAGGGGGCCAAAGATGCATCACATGTGCTTAATACTGATTTACAGCAGATCTTTTCCTAGCCTGTTCATTTTTATCGAAAAAAATACTAACTTGAATGTGACAAAATAAAAACTTGTGACAATGAACAAATACATAGCTGAAATCCCCCAAGTTCATTTTTGGTACTTGTCAGAAGGCCTGGACCTGGCCCGAAAGCCATGCTCCTTTTACTCGCTAGGTGGCAGCAGTGCCCAGTTTTGCGAAATAGCGAGAAGCCTTCCAGTTGTCTTTTCTAGGACGATCTCTGTTATCCATATATTAGATTTGGCAACACCTTCATACTTTGCATTTATATTTTTATTTTTCTGAGCAACTAAATAGATTTAATTCCAATTAGATATAACCTCTAATAATTGCACAATTTTCAGGGGGAAAAAAAAGCATAGACTAAAGTCCCAAAATAATAATAGCATAACTTTTGCTGAAGGTCACACAAGTACTAAGCAGCTCAGAATTCTTAGCTGTCTGTCCAACCCTCTTCCTTACTTCTTCTTTTAGGAGATGAATACCCCAGGTGTTTTCCCCTAGTCACTGGTGTAAGCAGGGGAAGGCTAGTCAACTTCTCTGCGCCTCAAGTTCCTCATCTGCAATATGGGAATAATAATAATAATAATAATAATAATAATATCTATCTCATACATATCATTGAGACATATAATTAAATTGGATAGATGTAAGGGACAGAGAGGCACATAACAGTGCAGGAGGCATGTCACTGGGAGGAACAACACACGTGGGTAAGCATCTTACACATGGAGATGTGTGAGGCATTATGTGTCCCTATTTCCTTTGACAGACTCTGATACAACACGATACCTTCAGTTTTCTTCTTTTTCCCATACTTGACAGTACATGCATTGTTAGCCAAAACAATAATGCTATATTCAAGAAATAAGAAACAGGAAGCAGGAAGGTGCCATATGAGAGATAGCCAAGGCTTCTCCCAAGACCAGTGAATTCTCTAAGTCGTCTCACTCCAGGTTTATCCCCTAGGAGAGGAAGTGAAAGGACAGCAGATCCTTCAGGCAACTGCCAGCTTCATCAACCAATTACCTATGGGCAACGAAGACCTGGTAGAGGCTCACTTCTTCTGACAGCCTCAGAAAACCAACTCTTCTTCATCAGACCCTGTGACAACATGGACAAGGCTCTTGGAAACAAAAACATCTGCACAGGTGAGTCTCATTCGTGTGAGCATCTCATTTGAAAATGCAGTACAGCAGTACCAGCCACCCACTTCCAAGGGACTGCTCCTAGGACAAAAGCTACTGAGCTTCTCCAAGTCTAACTTCTGGGCCAGATGTCTGTAGCTGGTAGTACCCTATAGAAATCACTGTGGCTAAACAGAATCCAAGTGATGGTGGTGCCTTACACTGACCCAATTGCTACATATTTATAGGATGTATTGCTCAGGATTTACAAGGCACTTTGCAATTTTTGTCTCATTTGACCTTTGAAATAACACTGTAATCATTATGGCAGCTAATAAATGACTTTCTCATAAATGAGATGATAAGGGGCAGAACTAGATCAAGAGCAAAGGGGAGCTGGGCAGTGGTAATCCCAGTACTGGCTGGGAAAGGAGAGTTACTTGAACCCAGGGCAACACAGCCAGGCCCCTTACAAAGAAAGAAAGAAAGAAAGAAAGAAAGAAAGAAAGAAAGAAAGAAAGAAAAGAAAGACAGACACAGACAGACAGACAGACAGAATAAGTTCATATCATAGCTCTGACACTGACTCTGGGCAAATTAAATTATCTTTCTGAACTTCAGTTCATCCTTTGTAAAATGGCTATGAAAGAGTTGTCTCCAAGGTTTGTTATGAGAATTAAATTGAATGAAAAATATGCAGAAGCTGGGCTTGGTGACGTATCTGTGGTTTCCGCTGCTTAAAAGGCCAAGGAAGGAGGACCACAAGTTCAAAGCCAGCTTAGGAATGCATAAAATTAAAAAGGCTGGAGATACGGCTCAATAGTAGAATGTCTTGGGTTTCATCCCCCATGCTGAAATATATATATATCAGAAGTAGTGAGTTTGGTGCTCAGAAATGTTACTTCTTGGACCAGCAAGATAGCTCAGCCGACTTAAGTGCCTGCTTAGGCAAACGCAAGGACTAGAGTTCAATCCCCAGCACCACATGCCGCACTGGCCCCGCCCCCATGCATGCTGAGCTTTCCACTGAGACCAGGGTAATCCTAGCACTGGGGAGGCTGAAAACAGAGGATCGCTATGAGTCCGAGCTGCACAGTGAGACCTTGTACCAAATACACACACACACACACACACACACACACAACCACACACACACACAAATAGTTACTTCTTAGCCAGGCCCAGCAATGCATGTCTGTAATCACAGCAGTAACAAGCCTACAGTAGGAGGATCTCAACTCTGAGGCCAGACTATCTTATGTTAACATCAGTGTAGTGACCTTGTTTCAAAAGGAAAAAAAGAACTGGAGCAGTAACTTGGTGTCTGAGCACTCTCTCCTATCACCTAGCTTGAGTTCAACCTCCAGTACAGGAAAGAAAGGAAGATAGAACACTTACTTTTTAAATGGTTGACAGTTTTAAAGTGCTAGAAGTCAGAACGGGCACCTCACAAGCTAAACGTTGAAATTCAAGACCATGTTTATATAGATTCAAAGTCAGATTTTTCTTTCTTTAAGACAAAAGGCAGGAATGAGGTTTTCTTTTCCAGTCATCACTGAAAACAAAATCATCTCCATTTCACCCAAGACAAATACTCACAGTTTCACCAGTTGATCTGGTGAAGCACTTGGGTGTTTACACTTACTTGCTTGTAGCTTTTCTTCGGTTTTACCTGGTCCTGGTGCAGAATCTGCTCTTCATGTTTTACAGCAGCATGGCCACATCAGCTTCAAGATTCTGCACAGGAGAAGGAAGTTAGGAAAGTGCCGGGAAAGCACTAACTGTGAGGAGGGTAGAGGGCTCAAGTGAGTGTGGGCAGATGAGTTCTAGCTAAGAAACTCGAACTTCCTTTTGTTTGCATGGAGAACATATAAAGCACTTCTGTCAGCCACTAGCTTTCTGGTCTACCAGCACTGGCAATGGGCAAACACAGTAAACTGGTGGTAGGTAGCTCCTGAAGAGTAATTTGCTCTTAACCCTCTTTATACCTTTCCCCCATTCCTGAGACCTTATTCCCAAGAAACAGTTCCCAAAGGAGCATGGAGGGAAGGGTAGAAAACTACATAAGGTCACTCTAAACCCCACTAATGGTGAAAACAATGAGAAACAATCCAAATGTTTGACTCTGGTAGAGTGTGGATAAAAGGTATCCTACTGACCAGAGAGAATGTTATCTTGGCATCCCAGGGCTAAGTGTGTGAGGTGTGCAGGAAGTGAAGAAACAATATTCGAATGCAGTATAGACACGGATTTTACAACAACATAGCTTGATGTCTTAGTTACTTTTTACCCATTGCTGGGATGAATGCCCAACACTCATAATGAAGGAAGGAAAGGTTTAATAGTTCACAGTTAGTTGAGGTTTCAGTCCATATTTGGCTGGCCCAAGGCTGAGTGGAGCAGGACTGAGAGTATCCAGTTCATGGCAGCAGAACATCAGCAAAATGGTGATAGAGGCAGCCAACCAAACAGGACAGGAGAGCAATAGCTCTAGTCTGTCTCTCTGCCTTAGGCTATCCGCCCTAGACCACACCCATAGTCCCAGCCCTACTCAGACCGATAATCCCATCAGTATTAAAACATAACCCCAGTGACTCATGAGTCAAGTCTCAATCTATAAAGTCCCCACACAATGACTACATGAAACTTTGGTGGGACAACTAGACATAAACCATAACATTCCACCCCTGGACCCCCAAAGTCTCATACATATCCCTTTTTACAAAAGACATTTTAGTCCATCTGGAAGAGTAGCCAAAGTCCCAATAGTTTGAGTATCACTGAAAAGTCCAAATCCCAAGTCTCCAAAAGCTAAGGCAAACTCGCAGCTGTGAGCCCCTGTACAATAGAAGAGTTAAACATATCCAACATTCAAAGGCATAAGATAAACATTACAATTCCAAAAGTTGCAAACAACAGGTTAACACAAAACACTGGGAACAACACATGTCCAAAATCCAGCAGGGTAAACACTAAATCCCATAGTTCCAACTGGAGCATCCAAACCAGTCTGCACTGAGTTGTGAGAATCATGCAGCTCTGTCCCTAAGGCACTTTTGGTGGTAATTCCCACGGCTTCTCTCTTAGGCTGGCTTGGCTCCCTCTTAGCACGATTGACATTCCTGGCTTTTCCAAACTTCTGGGGTTTCCACTGAACAGGCTTCTCAAACCCACCTTTACACACTTCCCTCTCAGGGGCACACTGCCTGGCCTCCCAGGCCTTCTTCTGAAATCGAGGTGGAAGCCTTCTTACCCTCAGAATTCTCACATTCTTCATACACCTATGTGGATAATGCCAAGGGTTGCTGCCAGCTGGAGCAATAGCCGGGCTTCCTTCTCTCTTGGCTGTAGGGGTCGAGGGCCTAGATTGCTGAGCACTCTGACCCTGATTCTGAAATACACATTCTCCATGCAGGTGCCATTTTGAAACCTGGTTTGGCCGCTGCTGCCATTCTGGTACTTGGGTCTTTGTGGCTTTCTTCTCAAGGCAGAGCCTCTCCCTTGCAATTCTGAGGCTGCAAAGGGTGGAGAGCTGCTGCCTCTTGTGATGCCCTAAGCCCATCCTTTTGATTCTTAGTACTTCCCAGCAGTGAATATCTTGTAGCTCCATCTTTGTAGTCCACATCTCTCCTGATGTTTACTTTCTGGCCAAAGTCACATTTTAAAGCATCCTGCCTGACTCTTTGCTCTTGATTTTCAACATAAATCTGGCTAAAATCCACCAATAACAACCACACCACCACTCCAACAGTTTGCTGCTTTGAAATGTCTCTTGAAAGATTAATCAGTCCACCATGCTTAATCTCAGTCTTAGGCAAAGTCTCTGGGCATGAGCAAAATTCCGACAGAATTTCAGCCAATCCATAGCACAAATTATCTGAAATCCATTGACCAATGCTGTCATTTTTCCCAGCAGAAACCTCCTCAGCCTGGTCTTTACAGGAGGCCTTCTGTCAGTCTTCTGGTCTAAGCTCTGAGCAGAATCACCCAAGATGAACAGCCGAAGCTGTTCTAGTGCTTTGTTTTTAGCAGACATCTCTGAACCTTTCCTATCTCTTCCTGTAAGCCATTTCCAAAAGCTTATAATCCACACAGTCAAGTTAATCACAGTAACAACCCCACTTCTCTGGTACCAAATTCTGTCTTAGTTGCTTTTTACTCATTGCTGGGACAAATACCCGACACTCAAAATGAAGGAAGGAAAGGTTTATTAGCTTACAGTTACTGAAGTTTTCTGTCCATATTCAGCTGGCCCCAGGCTGAATGGAGCAGGATAGAGAGCATCCAGTTCATGGCAGCAGAATAGCAGCAAAATGGTGATAGAGGCAGCCAACCAAACAGGACAGGAGAGCAATAGCTCTAGTCTTTCTCTCTGCCTCTTTATATTCCTATCAGGCTCTCTGGCCCTACTCAGACTGATAATCCCATCAGTACTAAAACACATAATCCCAGTGACTCACGAGTCAAATCTCAGTCTATAGAAGTCCCCACACAATGACTACATGAAGCTTTGGGGGGAAAACTAGACATAAACCATAACACTTGAGATATGTGGACATTAATATAAAGGAAAGAAAACGAGTATAGTGGGCAGAAAATCTTAAGTGAGCTTGCTTTACCTATTGTGCATACCACTTTACAAACACCATCTCATTTAATCCTCATGGCAGTTCATAATCTTGTTATTTCTCAATGAAAAACCCGTCCAAGATGGTCAAAGTGGTACACATATGCAGTACCAGGTACCTGGGAGAATGAGGCAGGACAAAGGCAGATTCCAGGTCAATTTAGCAAGACCCCTTTAATAAATAAGGAGGGTAGGGATGAAAGCTTATGCAGGGTCCTGGGTACAAGTCTCAGTACCACAAAGTTAATTTTTGAAGCCCTACTGGATTATCATTTGATTTATATGTAACAGCATTTTGCAAATGAGGCTTTGCAGTAAATAGCTCGGCCACTTACTGGCTATTTGACCTTAGGCAAGTCATTCCAAGTAAATTGCTTCCTTTGATAAATGATGGATTAAAGGTTAAGTCTGAGTGCCTTGGGGCTAGTAAGTGAGTCATGATTTCAGTTTTCCAATGCTCCTGAGAATGGAAGCTCAAACTGCTTACCAGGAAGTGACCATTAACAGGTTTTGGAAAGTGTGAGAACAGATGCCACCATGGAAAAGCATAACTGACCTTCCTGCTTTCAAGTAAGGTGCAGTTGGAAGTATCCTCCCTGTTGTTCATATTTCTGTGAGCTTTGGAGAGCAGACAGAATGTGCTCCCTTTGTACCACATCCAGAGCCTTGCCAGAGATTAGAATTGGCGGGAGAGAGCTATACGTAGGTGGAATCACAAGCCACACGTGGACAGCTGAGGTGAAAACTGTGGAAACCCTGCACTGCGGCATTCGAAGACCAAGCGGAGATTGAAGTAGCATTGTTTTCAGGAAGCCCTCTGACTACCTCGACTTCTGGGGACACCACTCCTGTCCCTCTAGCACTAGTCACTCTTGTGAGGTGGGTCAGGTGAGCTTATCCTTACCCTGACCTTCTCCAAGACTGCCATGCCTCCCCCTTTACCCCAGACTGCTGAGGCTGTGGAGTTCACATCAGGTTTTACTTCTGCCTTTACCTCAGCTTTGAGAGAGCCCTTCTCTTGCCGGATCTATCTTGTAGCAAAGTGGTTTCTGACTGTGAGAATGGAGATAAGGGCTCAAGCATTTTGGTGGGTGGAATGTAACTGCTGGGAATATTTGCTCTGCCTTTTGGTTTAGGCAAGGGGAAGTGTGTCTGGGAGTGGGGGTGGGTGGGCCAGTGACTGCACTGTTGGCCTTACCACCACCTCTGGGGAGCAGACCCCACCTTGTCTCCTCCTGAGCAGGCCTTTTCCTCCCCAACAGCAGGGGGAAGTGGGGGAAGGAAGGGGGTGGGGCAGGAACACAAAGAGCACTGGTGCTCTGTGAAGCTGTGCCATTCTGGATTTTGAAAAAAAGATTTCAAGTATATGAATAGCTCCTGTGTTATTGCCCCCAAACAAGACTCTTTGTTAGATAGTTACACACAATTACTCTTCTTTGCCTGAAAACTTGAACTCTTGTCTCAAACAGCAAACCTCTCTGACAGCATTTGGGTTACAAAATACTCCTGTCTTTATTTGCTGATAACCTGTTGAAATCCAGTATCCCCAGCCCTCTACCCACTGATGCAGACACCGAGAGGCAAGGTGGTGGTGAGGGCTGCCGAAGCAAAGGCTTTCCAGTAACCGGAGTAGGGACAGGGCCACAAGGCTTGGAGCTAGCTATTCCCACCTGAGCCGTGTAATGTATTACCATTATGCATAGTGTTTGCATTTCAAGAGGTGATTCTTCTGATTCTCCTTTTTGTAGTGTGATTGCCACAAATAAGTGAAGCAATGGTAATCAAATGTTTAACTCAGTGCCTAATATATTCAGTACTGCCTCTTACTATTAGCTAATATTATGACCACTAGCCCTTTTATATTAAGCTTTTATGGGTATCGTACCTAATCCTCTATATCGACTGACTTGAATAATTAATAAAACACTTCTAAGAAGCTGTCATATTTTCCTACTCTTACAGATGAAGAAAGCAAGGCTTAAGGCTGTGTGGTCCTTAAGTGGCAGAACTGGGACCCCAGCCCAGCTGCATTATCATCCAAACCCACATTCTACTTAGCACAGTGAGGTGGATAAAGGACATGGGAGGGGCATCCATACTAACCAGTTACCATCCTGACCAGGCTGTTGCTAAAGTGTGAATGCTTATAAATGACAGCATTTCTCCCTGAACTAATTCCCTCCAAATGTCATATCCTCCTTACATAAACACATTCCTGACTCATATTTGAACAAAATCATTTCACATTTCATATTTTCTTTCCCCTGCAGTCAGCCCT